>JABUQX010132969.1:0-5000 GCA_015478945.1 Trachelipus rathkii | reverse complement strand
ACCTAGAACATAGCATAATGACAAGAACCATTGCATGGGCGACTTTGTGCAATCCTCCGGCCCCACCTCCTCTTGTGAGAGCGGAGCACAGCGAATACCAATGTGTTTTTAGAATATGGGACTTTAAGAACCTGGCAGGCGCTAAGCGAATCTGAATAAATGACATAAGAGTGGTCTTAGTTAAGGAATACAATTCAGGAGATTGCAATAATTATAGCCATCAATTCTGCCGTAAAAAAATTGAAACATTAGGGGGGAGGGTATGTGAAAGGTTGTGGCTAGGAAAGACAGCAGACGCACCTACACTGTCCTCTGTTTTAGAGCCATCAATAAACACTGGAGTAAATCCACCGTGAACTAATGAATGAGACAAAAATGATGCCTTTAACAAGGCAGAGGGGTGACTAGATTTGGAGAGAGAGATCAGAGGCAGGCAGATGGTTGGTGCAGGGAATGACCAAGGTGTATAACCTTCATCATAAGAGAACGGCAGCACCTTTTGTAAAGGAATGTTGAGGAAGTTAAGGATGTTATAAACTGTTTGCAAATGGTGAGCAAGGCAGATTCTTAGGTATCTTTCGCAGAATCGGTGTCAGAGCAGATGGTATTGGGGTTTGAAAGCGAAGATAACTTGTGCACATGATGTATTCACTTCGAAGAGAGAGTGGCATCACATCGGAATCAACTTCAAGGCTGCAGTGGGGATACGGATAGCCTCGTTTTGGATGGGATCTAACAAGTGCAGTGGGGTTGGGGAGGCCTGACCATATATTGCGCAGTCATAGTAAAACTTCTATCGGATTAGGGCTATGTTGAGACAAAAGGGACTTGCGGTCAGCAACCCAAAATTTTGAGGCGAAATGACGTAATAGATCAAGCACGCGATGACAAGTCGTTTTCAGGAGTTTAATGTGCGGTGCGTATGTTAGGTGGTCATCTAGAATGAGTCCTAGAAATTTGACTTGTGAAGTTACAGGAATGGGTGAACCATATAAGATTAAGTTCGCGGGAGGATAGGTGGCAGGTTCTTCAGCTGCACCTGTAGTACTTCTCTAGTTTGGTGGAGTGAAAAATGGAAGCCATGAGATTACCCATTTGTGAAATATTTCAATAGCCTAGTTGAAGTTGCCGTTCAGAAATGGCAGCCTGGCACCAGCAATGTCCAGGTCATCAACATAGAGAGAAAAATAGACCGACGCTATAAGGAGTTTAAGGAGAACCCCAGTTCTCCACGTTGTGATCTATAAGCTTTCAAGGTAAAAATACACCATCAACCATCCATCAGTTGAGAAGGCTTCCCGGATGTAATGATCAGTTTCAACAGGGACCATGGTCGAGACGATTTTGCAGAGAGCAAGCTGGAGTTTGGAGAAACCTGCAGATATATATATATATATATATATATATATATATATATATATATATATATATATATATATATATATATATATAATATATTATATATATATATGGCTTTATATATAAAGTAATAAAATAAAAAACAAATAAATGAAATATATATATATATATATATATATATATATATATATATATATATATATATATAAGAATAAGATAAAATATATATATATATAATATATATATATATAATAAAAATATATATTTATATATGTAAGAACAACAATGTGTTATACATATATATATATATATATCTATATATATATATATATATATATATATATATATATATATATATATATACCTTTATGTATATATACTTGATACATATTTTTTTTTTTTATTAATATACATAAACATACATATATATATCTATATTTCTCTAGATATATCTCTCTCTTATATATATATATATATATATATATATATATATATATATATATATATATATATCAGGGGCGGCTCGTGGCCTGGTTGCAGGTTTGCGCAACCACCATTTTATACAACTAGCAGCTAGGGTGCAACTATTTATTATTTTTTATTCTTTAATTTTTTTAATAGGATTAAATATTAAAGAAATTAAATTGCATCTTATTATAATAACATCCCAATGATTTATTATTTAATGAAAAAAAAGCCGTCATTGAATAGCTGTTATTCAAATGTCAAACCAATATGATTGTTGCAGACACTTTACAACACATGTCAATTAAATTTTGAACGAGAAGAATGTGTGTGAAAATATACCGCGTCAACGTTTTATACCTACAACAGGTGGTTGTATATGAAGAACAACCGCTTGTTTTTCTTAACATTGGACCCTACCCTTAATAACTGAAATTCAAATTTGCACGTACGAAGCAATTATAAAATTAGCGCTCAACATGTCATAATTGATCGTCCCAGGAAAACGATACATTTTGCATAGGTTGCAATTTAGTCAGTTTTACTTTTGAAGCGTTAGTGTGTAGTCTTTGTATAGTTTTTTCAGAACTCTTGCCTTTATAATTAAATGAATAATCGTAAAAAAAAAATATTATAATAATAATAGCATTTAAAATAATTTTATTAATTTTTTTTTTATCAAACAGTGGATTAAGTGAAATGAAGTTAAAATTAGACATATTTATAATATAGGCCTATGTGTGTGTGGGTATTATTATTATTATTATTATTATTATTATTATTATTATTATTATTATTATTATTATTATTATTATTATTATTATTATTATTATTTAAGAAAAATATTGATATTTTAATATATTTATTTAGTCTTGGGCAGATCTAATTTTATGTATCGCGATTTTATTTGATACTTAATAATAAAAAAAATTTCTATGCCATATATATATATATATATATATATATATATACTATATATATATATATATATATATACTATACTATATATACTATATATATATATATATATATATATATATATATATGTATATATATATATATTAATATTATATATATATATATATATATATATATATATATATATATATATATATATATATATATATATATAATAATAATAATAATAATATATATATATATATATATATATATATATCTGATCGTTAACCCTAGTATATGAATGCTATTATATGCCAGAGCAATAAAAAAATTAAAATCGGAATGGTAGGTAATGCTATCTGAGAATTATTTCATTTGAGGCATTTTCTACGAATTTTCTCAATTTTCCCAAATAAAAAAGATATGTAATAAAGTTTAATCTATAGCACGGTAATGTCTATAGTTATATTTACATTATATTCATAATTCATATACAACTTACTCGCGGCGCGAGTAAGTTGTTACACGGCACCGCTCGCGCTCAGCGCGCATTTGGAGCGAGCGGTCTGCCATGCATACACGCCAGCCTGCAATGCATTTAGTCTATGGTATTGTTTTAGTTTTTATTTAACTCAATAAATATCTAATGAAAAAATAATTTAACTACAAGATAAAATAATTTTGAAAATGGAAAAATATCTAATTTAAGACCAAATAAGAAGTGCACAAAATCGAGGTTATGGAACCAAAAATTTAATTTAAAATAAATAAAAAGTGCCGGGCCTATTACGTAGGTCCCATGAGTCCGTACTTTGTTTTATTAATTTTAATTATGTTCAAAATATGTATGATATTATTAGAAAAGTATATACACATACATACATAGCAATAACAAAAATAAAAAAAAAAAAAAAAAAATATATATATATATATATATATATATATATATATATATATATATATATATATATATATATATATATATATATATATATATATATATATATATATATATATATATATATATATATATATATATATATATATATATATATATATATATATATATATATATATATATATATATATATATATGACACAACTAAATAACATGCATGTAACTAAAAAACTATAACAGCTACCGGAAAATAAATAACATTTTTGATTTCAGCAAGCAATTTCATCGATGAAACAAAAAAAATTATTTTATTCTAATATTTATTAATAACACCTTAAATATTAGTATTATCTTAGGTCTGGCAGGCGTACGCTCTCATTAACCTTCCATCCTGCAGTAATACGAGAGCAAGAGTTACCAAATATTGTTTTATTTTATTATTCTGGAGAAAATGTTAATTTTTCTTTTTATTCCTTTTTAGGTGGTTCGAGCCGACGGGAGGGCGGATATGATGGACATGGTTGGATAAGATGTGAACAATCTATTTTTAGGTTTACCGTCGGTTTCTTTAGTTATAAAAATTCAACATTTGGCAACTTTTTCGCTCTCTCCGAGTGCTAGACTCCTTCTTACTTCTCGAAAAACGATAATTATCATACAAGTTTTCCAACATTTTTAACAATTTTAAATTTTTCAAAAGCGTTATTTATTTTGTTTTTTGTTTTTTAATTTCATCGATAAAAATGTCTCATATAATGTTATTTATTTTACTGTAGCTGTTATAGTTTTTTTTTATTTATATTTTTCTTTTGTTCCAATATATATATATATATATATATATATATATATATATATATATATATATATATATATATATATATATATATATATATATATATATATATATATATATATATATATATATATATATATATATATATATATATATATATATATATATATATATATATGTATATACTTTGTTTTAGATAATTTCTAGTTTAAGCTTCACTAATATTTGACTTATTAAATTTATTAACACATTTTAATCAATGTGATTTTAGTTTTACCCTTAATTTTTCAGTTTTTAATCTAACAAAAAATTTAAAGCCTTAAACTAAACTTGAATATATATATATATATATATATATATATATATATATATATATATATATATATATATATATATATATATATATATATATATATATATATATATATATATATATATATATATATATATATATATATATATATATATATATAAAATATATATATATATATATATATATATATATATATATATATATATATATATATATATATATATATATATATATATATATATATATATATATATATATATAAGAGTATATAT
>JABUQX010132968.1:0-22207 GCA_015478945.1 Trachelipus rathkii | reverse complement strand
ATTTAATCCCCAGTTAAACTCTGCTTTATCAATTAGTTTGCAAAGTTCTTTCCTCCAGACATTGTTAATGATCAACTAAAACTTGTCTGTTGTCTCTAATGACAGTTGACCATAAAAATCGATTAGGAAAAACTTATCCATGAATAATATATCATTATAAAGTAATATATATATATAATATAAATACCGTATATATAATCATATAATAGGTCATAATATATATATAAATATTTGAGATATATATGGTGATTATATATATAATATATAGTATATATATAATATATAGTATATATATATAAATATATAATATATATATATAATTTTGATTAAGAGAGCCTGCTAACTCGATGGATTTAATACTTTTCGGAGTCTTTAAATTTGGCTTCTGCGGTTGCTTGTTCTTGAATTGGGATCACGTAACCGCATTTACTTGTTCTTCATATTGGTTAGTGACCCCAGTTGCTGGTCTTTTTTTTGAGGTCACCTGACCCCAGCTGGTTGTTTCTTATATTTTCAGTTTCTGTTTTTAAACAGTTGGGGCTTCTCGTGACCCTAGTCTAGGCGCTGTTCTTTATTAAATTGCCCCTTGCATGTACCCGACAGTTGCGTTCTTCATCATTGGTTGAGGGATGACCCCAGTGCTGTTAACCTTTTTATCATTGGCTGAAGTGACCCCATCTGTTGTATCTTGTTTATATTGTCAGTCTCCTTTCTGCTTTACAAGAGTTCTATGAGACTCCATTAAGCGTAATTCTCTTTATAAAATGGGTTAATTCACTATACCCCAGTTGCTTTTTACCTGTTCCCTTATAATTATGGTCAAACAATTCACCAACCCATTGCTTTTTCGTCTAGTGAGTGTGTTCATTTGAACCCATTACTTTCTTTACATTATTTCAGTTTCTTTTTCTTAACATTGTTATCATGGGACACTTGTTGCTTGTTCTTTAATGCAGTTGCCAGATACATGGGAAATTATAATTTAGAATTATATTAATGATAGCAAGTTAAATTTACTATGATTTATTTATCCGAATATAACTTATTATTTTATATTAATATATATATGTATTATTGTATTGAATATAAATAATAAATTATTTTAAGTATATTTACCTATATTTAATTAGTTATTATACTTATTATATTTGGTATTTAAATACAAATATATGTCTATATATATAATTATATATAATATTGTTAATAGTAAATTTAAATTTGTTTAGTATAGTAAATATATATATATAATATATTATATATATATAATATATAATTTTTATAAAGTGGGCCACTGCTACTCGATGGATTTGCTACTTTTCGAGTCTTTAAATGTTTGGCTTCTGCTGTTGCTTGGTCTTGATATTGGGATACGTAACCCCTTTTACTTGTTCTTCATATTGGGCTTAATTTTGACCCCAGAATGTGGTTCTTTATATGAGGTCAACCTTAACCCAGCTCCTTGTCTCTTTATATTTTTCAGTTTCTGTTTTATATATATAAGGGTCTCGTGACCCTAGTTGCCTGTCCTTTATATTGGTTTCATGTTACCCCAGTTGCTTGTTCTTAAATTCATATTGGGTTAGGTGACCCAGTTGCTGTTCTTTAGTATTTGGTAATGAAGTGACCCCAGCTGGCTTGTTCTTTATATGCAGTCTCTTGTTCTTACATAGGAGTCACTTGACTCCATTGTTTGAGTTCTTTATATGGGTACCTAACCCGCAGTTGCTTGTTCTTTATAATTGGTTCACGTAACCCCAGTTGATGTATCGCAAATATTATATTGTGTCAGTTTAACCCATTACTTGCCTTTACATATTGTCAGTTCATTGAAATGATCTTACAACATTATTATGATAATCATATCTAAGAAACAACACTTGTTGTCTGTTCTAAGCAGTTGCGCTAAGACCACATTGGAGTATATTGGTACTAATAATAATTTCACTTATATATATATATACTTATATTATATTATATTACTTATATTATATAATTCCGAGTGATAGTAACCTATATAAGAGTTATTTATATGATATCATTTTTTATATTTAGAACTAAAAATATTACCCTGATATATATAGTCCAATGTAAGTATATAATAATAAATTAAGAATTTAGAATTAATGTTATATGAAAAAAATAAGAGTTAAATGAAATTATATATAAAGGTTACCCGTATATTATATAATGTTTCTTTTAAGTGCTGCACTGCTTAATCTCTATTAAGCATTTATTATTTATCTCGAGTCTTTAAATTGGCTTCTGCTGTGTTCTTGTTTCTTATGTATTGTGGAAAACTACTAACCCCATTTGTACTTGTTCTTCAAATTGTTATAATGACCCAGCTAGTGAACTCCCTCTTTATATGTTGAAGTCACCTAACCCGCTAGCTGCTTGTTTCTTATATGTTTTTCAGTTTGTTTTTTTATGTCAGTGGGTTCTCGTTGACTACATCTCAATAGTTGCTCTTGCTTTCTTATATTGGGTTCATGACCCCAGCAAGTCCAATTTGTTCTTCATATGGTTAGTGTAAGCACCCCATTGTATTGTCAGTCTATTGTGTGGTATAGTGATCTCTCAGGCATGCTTTCTTATGACGTGATTACTAGTCTCTTGTTTCATTACATAGGATACACTGACTTCCATGTTTTGTCTTTAAATGGTTGTATATCTACTAATAACCACGCATTGCTTGTCTTTATAATAGCGGCGTCACTAACCCAGTTGTTAACTTTTCTTTTATATTTTGTGCATTTGAACACAGTAAATCCCAAAAAAATTACTTAGCAATTTACATGATAATGTCAGTTCCCTTTTCTTAACATTTTTATCTACGTGACACTATGTGATTGCATATAAGTTTGTGTTAACAGGACTCATTGACCAAAATACTATATATATAGTTAATATATTTAAATATCTAAATCTATTCAAAGGCAGCCATATTCTCGCCTTAAATCTGCTCATATAGAAATACCTTTGATGTGAAAAGTTGAAATAAAAGTTAAATATACCATGCGTATATATATATATATATATAAATTGTTATAAGTGGCACTGCTAACTCGATGATTTTAGTAACTTTCGAGTCTGAAATTGCTCGCTGTTGCTTGTCTTGATATTGGATCACGTAACCCCATTTACTGTTCTTCATATTGGGGTTAACCCCAGTTGCTGGTTATTTATCTAGAGGTCACCTGAACGCAGCTACTCGTTCTGTATATGTCTGTTTCTTGTTTTTTACATTGGGTCTCGTGACCCTAGTTGCCTTTCCTTTATATTGGGTTCATGTTACCCCAGTTGCTTGTTTTTCATATTGCTGTTAGTTACCCCAGTTGCTGGTTCTTTATATGGGTGAAGTGACCCAGCTGCTGTTCTTTATATTCATCTTTTTTCTTTACATAGGAGTCACTTGACTGCCATTGTTTCTAAATGGGTTACCTAAACCCCAATCTTGTTCTTTAGAATAAGGCACGTCACTCCTCGTAGATTTTTCTTATATTGGAAGTATTTGAAGCAGTTTCTTGCTTTCATGGTTTAGCTTTTTCCTCACCGAGCCCCACATCCTGACAATTTGCTTGTTTCTTTACCTTCTTACCTTGCAAATTGATCTCATCAAACAGTTTTGGAAAGCAAATTGTTACTGTCCTTAAAGATTAAATATAATATTTACCTTAATTAGTATATTAAAGTTATTATATTGGTATAAGTGAAAAAAATATTTTTATATAGTTATTAAAACAAGTAATTATTAATTCCCTAAATAAATATAACTTTTTTAACGTGCGGCACTGCTAACTACGGTTTTTAAGATTGGAGTGACTTTTCGAGTCTTGTGTATCACCTAGTAAGCTTCTGTTCTTTCCTTGTTTCTGTGAATTGATCACGAACCCCATTTACTTGTTCTTCATATTGGTTATTGACCCCAGTTGCTGTTCTTTATATGAGGTCAACCTGACCCCAGCTGCTCTATTCTCTTATATATTTTTCATTTCTCTTTTTTTTAATAACATTGTTGATCTCGACCTCTTAGATGTTAAAATTGCCTGTTCTTATATTGGCATGCATGTTACCCCAGTAATGCTTGTTCTTCACTATTGGGTTATGTACCCCAGTTGCGGGTTTTCTTATAATATTAATGAATTAAGTGAACCCCAATCTGCTTATCAAATAAAATTGTCTATGGTCTTTCTTGTTTACTTCACATATTATCACTTGACTCCATTGTTTGTTCTTATGAATGGCCGAGGTATAACTTCTAACCGAGTTGCTTGTCTTTTATAAAGGATCACCGTTAAGACCCCAGTGCGTTTTTTATCATAATAATTTGAAATTTTATGACTGCAGTTACTTGCTTTTTACAATTGTCAGATGTTTCTTAACTTTGTAATCAAAATTTTATCCACACAACTTGTGCTTGTATCTTATACATCGGCAGATTAGCCATGATACATTGTGAACAATATCATGATACATATTACCCCTAAAATAATATATAGATACAAATATTATTAAGCAACTTTTTTTTGTATTGGAACAATATAAAAAATACTATCCCACAATTTTTGAAAAATTATAAAAGTAAACCAACATAAGGTCCGATAAAATAGTATCATCAAATATATATAGAAATTGTTTATCCAAGTGGCACTGTCTAGACTTCGATGATTTAGAGATATCTGTTCGGTCTTTAAATGTCATTGCTCCTGGCGTGGTGCTGTTCTTGATATTGGATCACGTAACCCCATTTACTGTCTTCATATTGGGGTTATTTGGCCCCAGTTGCTGGTTCTTTTTTTTGAGTCAGCCTTACCCCAGCTGCTGTTCTTTATATTTTCAGTTTTCTGTAACACTACTCCTTGACCCTAGTTGCCTGTTCTTTATATTGGTTCATGTTACCCCAGTTGCTTGCTTCTTTCAATTGGCTAGATATGAACCACTCATTGCTTTGCTTTAGTTATTGGGGTGAATTGGAACCCCAGAATTTCATGCTTGTTCTTTAAATATGCTCAGTCCTTCCTTTTAGCTACATAGGTGTCACTTGACTCACATTTCAATAATTGCTCTTTTATATATTATGGGTTACCTAACGCGCCAGTTGCTTTGTGCTTTGAGTGTAAAAATAAGCCCGTCACGTAAATCTCTCAGTTGCTTTTTCTATTTAATAATTGTCATTTTTTGAACCCATTGATCTAGCCATTACAATAATTTGTCTAGAATTCCCCTTTTTTTCATTAGTGGTTGCCTTAATTTTGGGGGTTTAATATAAAAATGATTAGCCGTTTACTGGCAAAATATTATTTAAGTACATTCCTAATTAATATATTAAAATATATATATATCAAATATAAGTAACTATAACGATATAATATAATATAATATAATATAATTAGTATAATAATGAGTATATATATATATACTATAGTAAGTATATAGATTAATAAGTGGCACTGCGTGTAACTCGAGTATTAAGTATCTTTTCTGATATCTATAAATACTGGCTTCTGCCGTTGCTTTCTGTATTGGACACGATATCCAACGATTTACCTTGTTCTTCATATGGTATTGTGGACCCCAGTGCTTGGTTCTTTATAAATATGAGTGAACGTCAAAACCTGACCCCCAGTGCTTGTTAAACCCTATTAATTTTTCAGATTCTTTAAACATTGAGTAGTAAGTGACACCTCGTTGGAAACCCTAGTTCCGTTCTGTTATTACTAGGAAATAATGTCATACCCCAGTTGCTTTCTTCATATGGGTTCAATAGGTGAAGTCCCATCCCAAAGTTAATGTCTAGGTTCTTACATAATATGGTGAAGTGACCCCAGACTGCGTTGGTTCTTATATACCTAATAGTCCAGTCCTTTGTTCAATGTTAACAAGGTCCGAAGTCATTTCAGTCCATTCTTAAATGTTCTTGATAGAGTGGGTTACCTAACCCCAGTCTGCTTCGTTTAATAGATAGGTCACGTAACACCCCAATTCTTGTTTCTTATATTTGGGTCATTGAGACCCACCTGTTACTTGCTTTTACATATTTGTCAGTTTCTAATTCCTGAATAACATTGTTTATCTACAAAGACACCTTGAATAGCTTTTCTTTAAAGCATTTTGCCCCAGTATTACATTGGGAATAATATATATATGGATAATTGATATTAATATAAATATACGTTATAAAAAAATGACCAATAATATTTAATATACTATATATAAAAATATACTATAATTATATATATATAATTGACTATGAAATCCCAATATAATTAATAGGTCTATATAATATTTAATATATAATGATCCACATGCTAAAACTCGATGTGAATTTAGATACTCCTAATCTATGACCTTTAAATTGAAGCTCTTGCCTAAATAATGTCATGGTTCTTGATATTGGGATCACGTTAACCCCATTTATCTTGCTAAATCTTATGCATATTTTATTTGACCCTATCGTTGCAATGATTCTTTTTTGAAGTCGACCTACCTACAGAACTTGCTTGTTCGTTATATTTTCAAAGTTCTTGTCCCTTTTGTTGACAGGTTGGGTCTCGACCCTAGTGCCTGTTCTTCTAGTAGATTGGTTCATGGTACCCCAGTTGCTGTCTCTCAGATTATGGGAACTAGGTACCCCTAGTTGCCTAGGTTTCTTTTATAGTAAATTTGGAATATAATGATCCCTCTAGCTGCTTGTTTCTTTATCATTTTCAGTCTTCTTTTCTTTACATAGAGTCACTTGATCTGCCATTGTTTGTCTTTATATAATGGGGTTACCTACCCCTGTAGTTAAGATCTTGTTCCATGATCCAAAAATTATGGTCACGTAACCGTCTAAACAGAATAAGCATATTTCTTAAATTAGTATTTGCGTTGCGAATTTAGAACTCCAGCATTAATCTTGCTTTAAATCATCAAATATGTCATAGTCTTTTTACCTACCACAATTTATGCAACTCCTAACACTTGATCCTAAGCTTTTCTCACGTAAAAAATGCAGTTGCAGATACATTGGACTGAGAAAGGACCCAGTATATATATATGTATAAAAGTATATACTTGAATATATATACTTGCTAATTATAAGGAGTACATAATATACCTTATTAATATAATATTATACTAGTATATAAAAATGAAATAATATTAGTAATATAAGATCAGGGATACCAAAAATATAATAATAAGATTAAATTAATTAAATTTAATTTCTATATTATATTAATTTTAATTTAAATTTTTTTTTTATTTAAATAGGTATCCGAATTACCTATAAAATTATTTTACACTATAGTAAAATTTTATAAGTTCTACATAGGCTAAAACTCGATGTATTTAGCCACCTCAAATTAATCGATCTTTAAATTTATCGCATTATGCTAAATTACTTGTTCGTTAGACCCTATTGGATCAACGCTAAAACCCACATTTACTTGTTCTTCAAATTGTTTATTACCACCTGCTGGTCTTTTTGTTGATGATTTCACCTGACTTCCCACACTGTCCATCCTTATATGTCAGCAATCTTGCTTTTGACGCCCCGTAACCATCCGGTTCACTGACCCAGTGAGCAGCCTTTAGTATGGTTCAAATTATCGCCAAATATTAAAGCACACACCCAAGCAACTGCGGAATTGTACCGTAACCCCTTATCCCTTATACAAAAAGAATCTAGCCAAACTGGTTTATAGAACTCCAACATCATAATAAAGACTGCACATATCTATCAGATGGATCAAGTGACTAACCTATGTAAATTAAACAACAAGAGACTGTACCATATAGTAAAGAACAAGCATCTGGCGGTCCTACTCAACCCCAATATTAAAGTCAATCCCTAGTCACATCTGGTCCACCAGCCCTAAATATCCGAAAACAAACATATCAAACTGGGGAATTTTTTTAGGTCCTCGGGGTAACGATAAGCCCAATCCATACCCAAAACAGGAGAGAACACTAGAAACCCGTGTCTCCTACGCAGACCACGACACATAAGTAGAAAAATAAACCGACACCAAACTGAAATAAAACTCATAACACAACCATATGCAGCTCCGTTAACAGTGACCTTCATATAAAAAAACGAAGAACCTAAATAGCATAAAACTGTGGGCCCACTAATCAACCCCCCCAAATATGAAAAACAATAAGGGTTACGTGTATCAACCCAATATCAAGATATACAATACGGACCGAGACAGCAGAGAGCCAACTGTAACCTCCAAAACGCCGTCAAAGCAACCCTACTCACAACGCCATAGCAGTTCACCTAATACCAATGACTTTTACTTAAGACACCAAAATTTAAACAATACCAATCATTTATCTCGATATAAATTATACAAACGTTACAATGCAAATATTCACGTTATATAATCTAACAGGTAATCGGATCCTGAGGTATATAAGCGAGAGCCCGTCCGGGCGGTATATATATCGTAGAGTGCTACACGAATCCATTATCCAGAATATACCCGTTTTACCGTATATACTCCAAGAATACCCATAATCCTTAGACGAATTCTTACCTTAATTATTAATACAAAATATAAATATTTTAACTCATTAATATTCTAAGACAACTAAGTATTAAATAAATACAATAAGCATTTCATCTTCACGATAATATAATAATTAATCAATGTTAAAATATGAAACAGATAGAAAAGGGATAAAGGTGCAGGTTATTAGGAATTGTCAAGCCATGTCTAGTCAGATATAGAACAAGAGAGCAGTACTGGTGTGTCGTACGTGAACCCTACTTATAAAGAAACAAGCATAACTAGGGTAGTAACCCATTTAAAAGAACAAACAATGGATCAAGTGACTCCTATGTGAAAAACAAGAGTGTGACTGACGTGCGACCTATAAAGAGAGACAAGCCCAAGCTCGAGGTCATCTGCCTCACACCGCCAAACTTATTCGAACAAGATGGAGCCGCACCGAAACTGGGACCGAGACCGTTCGAACTATAGCCATCACACCTTCTCCCCACGCAAAATATGAAGAACAAGCAACTGGAAGCAGCAACAAGGGCGTACGGCTACGCTTATGAGGACTACCCCCCTATTAACATTCTAGGACTTAAAAATTTCGCTGTTTAACGAGCTATAATACATAGCTTATACCTAGTTTCAAGAACCCGATACCCTCTAAATACCTTTTTCCAAGAAACAATCGCTGCCCGCCCAAGTCAAAAACTGGTAAAAGCATGAAACTCCAATT
This sequence comes from Trachelipus rathkii, assembly GCA_015478945.1. Lineage (NCBI taxonomy): Eukaryota > Metazoa > Arthropoda > Malacostraca > Isopoda > Trachelipodidae > Trachelipus > Trachelipus rathkii. The sequence goes on along the minus strand of JABUQX010132968.1, from coordinate 12,985 downwards.
ATCCAAAGATACCAGGCATAACTGAGACTAATATAGGTATCGTAAGCTCCCATATGAAAATAAAACTAAAAAACAAAAAATAATTATATAATATGATAACATCTAATGTGTGAATCAAGGTTAGACTACTCAATATTAAATAAAATCCAGCATAATCATATATATAGGTGACAAATATAACCCCCAATATAAGATGAACAGTAAATTGGTTTACGTATCTAACATATCATAAGAACATAAGCAACAGTAACAAAGTATAAGCCTAAATTATATAAAGATCATTCGATAATATAATTACTAAAAATCTACAATCTATAATGATAGTCCAGGTCGAGCTCTATAGCAACTGAGAGTATGCCAAGTATATGTACGAAACCCACTTTTGTTAAACTAGCATAGATATAGGGTAGCAACATTATAATATTTTAATCACCTTAATTTTTTTAATAGAGAATTAAATAAAATTAAATGAATATTATATCAATCCTTAAATAAATAATACAGTATCACCATATATGAATTTATTATATATATATATTTATTTATTTATAAATGAAAAATATAAATACCAATCAATATCTAAATTTTGTTAATTATAATTATATGATATAGTTATATTCACTAAATTGCCCAACCATATATGACCCAATGTTATTGTCAAACCTGATTCATTATCAAGAACAATGAAATATACAATATTTAGTCAATAACCAATGTGAAGAAGAATAAGAGATACTGACAATTATTAATATACGCTCAACTTTTTTATACTACACGGTGTTGTATGCAACACCACATATTTTTTTCTTAACTGAAATTCAATTCACGCACGAAACAAAATTTGAAATGCGATCACATGTCAAAATTCTTCGTCCCACGAAAACATATTATACAGCTGTTATAGGTTAATATCAGTTGCTTTTGAAGCTTAAAGTCATGGCTAGTTAGTTGTAAATCTTCTTGCCTTTAAATTTAACGATGAATAATCGTTAAAAAAAAAAATATTAATAATAATATAGCATTTAAAATAATTTTATTATTTTTTTTTTTTAAACATCCGCAGTGAAATGAAGTTAAATTAGACATATTTAATATGTTATTATCATAGGCTATATTAAGTTGGTTATACAATAAATATCATGTATGTTATAGATTAATTTTATAAAAATTTTTTTATGTCTATTAATTGTTATCATATATATATATATATATATATTATATATATATATTATATATATATATATATGATTATATATATATAATATATATATTATAATATAATATATATCTCTATCTATGAAATATATCTTTAAAGTACATTTAATATATATACATGAGACAAATATTAATTAATAGTAAATGAAATAAGTTTTTAACAATTTTATTCACAAAACTGGATGCCTGCTACCAAGTGACCGCGCAGAACTATCACAGCAGCAAAATAAATTAAAGCAATATCGGTTCACGGACCAACAATCTTCTAGAAATGAACCCAGAGCAGAAACATGGCTTAGCGTAACCCCCTATTATATACCGAGCAAACCTAATGGGACAAATGTTGCGCGATGTTTATATGTCGAGAACTTTTCTGACTAAAAGTGTGAATAAGATACATAAATAAGAAAACTTAATGACATGTAATCTGAAAAGAACAAAACAAGAACTTGAAGAGAATGCAGCTTCTACAGGCCAATTCAAAACAACGGTGATTTTAACAAAACTTAAAGTACATCAACACGAACAAATCTGGCAGATTCCGCTTGCACCATTACAACCTCCTCACCATATTGAATAGAGAAGAAAACAATTGCTCACCAATAAGAGAACTCTGCTTCTACGCCAGTTCGATTCAAGTTGAAGTATCATCATATTAAAAATGGCTTTTAAGTTAAGCTGGAAAAAGCAGCCCAATGATAGAACTTCTTAAAACTTGATTGAAAGACCTAACCAAATTCCTTCTACCGCTGTCCTGTCCATCGTTGTCACGAGACCCCAAATGACCTAAAAATAATATCCATAACCAGATAAAGCTGGAAAACAAATATAATTAGAAACCACCAAGACATACGCTCAGATAAGTCATTTATACCTCACACACAAAGAGAGACTATGAACAAGCGTAAGAAGAGAGAATCATAATGAAAAGCGCTACCGAAATAGACACACACAACCTTATTAATGGTTGTTACGTGACGATATTAATGACATCATCAACTGTATATGTATCAAACGTATACAATCACACCCGATAAAGCGAAACAGATATTTTATAAGACTTGGTAAATCTAATAAACTATTATATCAAACAAATCAAAATTACGCATGTGGTGTCGCCACTTTAGTAAACAAAACTTCAACGAGCAGTATATCTTAATTAAATTTATCAATTAAACATTTTAAAAAAGGGAAAAAAAACGAAATCATAACACATAAATAACCCTAATCAACCTTCTATTAACAAAAATCAAATAGCAGTTCACTTGATAGAAATTTATACTAACTATTAAGTATCACGTTAGTTATGAATATTAGATAGATAAGAAAAACACACCGCCCTTTAACCAAAGAGTGAAGTATTAGCCAATAAAATGATAATGATAAAATATAAAACCCATAATTTACCAGTAAAATACCATTAAATCCACACGAAATGATATCTAGGCATACTGCATTTGTGGAAAAGAACATATAAAGCCACACATAGTGTCATCATCTCACGCCATTAACAGTAAAGAAAAAAACTAAAACAAGCTAACATAGAATACCAAGTAACTGGGCTTAAATGACCCAAATATAAAGATAAAAGCAACTGGTGTACTGACTCCCTATTAAGAAAATAATGTCACAGCAAAACTGTTTCTGTAAGGTATATTTCCCGCCAATTTAGCCTAGATCAGTAACACTAACAAATGCAAGTACAAAATGACTTCCTAGTGTATCAAGATACCCACAAGAGCGCACTCACAACTATATCAAGATACAATAAGCTGGCTCGAAGGTTCCCTTCACCAATATAAAATAGTAAGTGCCACAAAACTGAGTAGTCACCTCTAAACTTGCGCTAATAAATGTGCTCTATATCCCATATACGAGACAACTGGGAGAAGGTTGTAAAAGAAGGTGGTGGGGTGCATTTGAGTTGCTAACATAACCCAATATTAAAAGATCCACCCGAGTCTATCTAGCCGTGAATCACCGTACCCCAATGGTAAAAAACAAGAACTAAATTAACACACTGAGGTCAGATGACCTCAATAATAGAAAAAACCTAGCTAACAGTGAGCCATAGATAATAACTCCTCGAATGATGGCCCTAAACGTCCACAAGGAGTAAAATGTTTACGTATTCCAATATCAAAAACAAGCTAAAGACTAAGCAGAAGCATATATTTAAAAGACTCGAAAAGCTATCATAAATCCATTCAATGAATAATATATTGTATACATGAGTACTACATTATAAAAAATTTAATATATAATTATATATTAATATATATAATATAATATAATATATATATATAATATATATATATAAATATAATATATTAATAATAAGTATTATATATTATATATATAATAATTATATATATCATAAATCACTGCCATCCGGCATATCCCGCCTAATCACATCGAAATTTAAAATCAATCCACAATCCGCCTACATTCCTACGCCAATCCCGCAAATACTAGGGAATGCCAAATATGTATACTTGACATCACTTATACATATCCCAAAATGTAATATTCTCGGCATAAATCTGCATTTACAGTAAAAACTAACAACAAGTATGTCACGTTAATATTATAATTATATAATAATAAATATAAACTAAAAGTAAAAATAAAGTAATAACTGATTCTTTTAGAATTAATAAGCATATATTAATATTAATTAACTACTATATAATATAATGTGTGAACTAAATATTAAATGAATAAAAGCATATAAATGCTGGAAGGTAACAACATTTTCTTTCTATAAAATAAGAGAACAAGCAATTTGGGGTTAAGTGGAAATCTAAATAATGAGAAAACAAATTCCCCCCGTATTTAATCTCCACTCTTAAAGAATTGCAAACCATTTTATCAAATTGGTGCCAGTCAATGACTCCTACTTATCCACCAATTTTAGTTATACACAAAGGATAGTATCTTGAAGACGCCAAATAATACCTTAAAAAAAGAGTCTATAATATCCAGTAATTTTTCTTTATTTTTGGATTTTGTATTCTCCCTATACTTTTCAAATAGTTACATCTCAATTTTATATAAATAAGTAAATAAATAATATATAAACCAGCTAATAATATGGGTAAGTTCACAACGCTAATAATACCCCAATATATTAGTAAAAGAACAAGCAACTATGGTGTTATATATATATATATATTATTTACTATATATATATATATATATATATATATATATTATATAATATATATTATATTATATTAAATAGTATTATATATGAGAGAGTAGAGAGAAGAGAGAGAAGAGAGAGAGAGAGACGGCACGAAAAGAGAGAGTAAGAGAGAAAGAGAGAGAAGACGAGAGAGAGAGAGGAGAGAGAGAGAGAGGATGTAACACCACTAATAATAGAATATAAGCCCTTTTGTTACCAGAGGAGCAATAAAAAAAAATTTAGTTTAATCACCACCGAATAGTAGGTAATGCTATCTGAGAATTAATTATCTTTGAAACGCCATTCGAGTCATACAATTGTCTCATTTTCCCAAACAAATAAAAGAAATGAATAATAAAGTATCAATTAATAAATAAACCTGAGTAGTCATCAGTTATATTATAATATTATTATTTCAATATAAAACTTACTCGCGCGCACGAGAACTAAATTCGCTTTACACGGCACCGTTCGCGCTCAGCGCGCATTTGGAGCGATCGCTTCATGCCGACGCACCTGTCTGCCATGCATAACCGCCCATCCTTGGCCAATGCATTTAGTCATATAGGGAACTTGTCTAGTTTCAACTACAATAAATTAGTCTAATCGAATAAAAATTTGACACAGAAAAATAATTTTTTGAAAATGAGAAAAATAATTCATTAAGATCCCAAATTAAGAAAGTGCAACAAATCCCCGAACCAGGGTAACGGACCAAACAAAATTTAATTTAAAATAAAATAAAAAAGTGCCCTGGCCCGCTATTGACGTATCAAAGGGTTCCCAACTCATCTTTCAACTTGATAATAAAACATATGTAAATTATGTGTGACAACATCAAGCATATATTATATTCATTCGCAGAGTAATTTACAAGCCATACATACATAGGCCTACAATACCAAGTTTATTAAACAGTACTAAAAAATATATTAAACGAATCAAAAATCTTAAGAAATAAAATTACACATGAAAATAACTTTAATAATATATTCTTGTCTTTCCGTTGGTTACTAAGTACAAAAAATATATAAAAGACTCGAAATAGTAATAAGTAATATCCAATACTACGAATGCATGACAAAAACTCCTAGAAAAATTATAATATTTAAAATTATAATAAATATTATATTAATATTTAAATATTATAAATATATATTAAATAATTAATAATATTAATATATAATATATTAATATAATATATATAATATTAATAAATATAATAAATATAATAATAATATTAATATAATTATAACCTTAAACAAGCTTTGACTGGATTATAATCAGAATGAATAAAAGGATAACAAGCCAACAAGAATTAACACGTTATATAAAACCAAATGTTTAAGAAAAAGAAACTGACAAATGAAAGGACAAATGAAGGGAGGTGACTTAGGTATAGTCTAATAAATGTACCCCATAATATATATAATATATGAAAAAGCACCTTAGGTAGTTATCAGTGACTACCTATATATAATAATAACAAAAGCTATAAACTCATTTTTAGAATGGATAATTAACCCCATTTAATATAAGTAAAACAATAATAAATCAAATTAAGAGTAATAGTCAAAGTCATGGATTCGTTATAATTGAATAAAATATCAATAAGTTGACTTAGACAATAATATTATAAAATGAATATCAACATCAAGCTGGTCTACTATACTACTCACACAATTATAAAAGAATACCAGCAATAGCTGGGGTCACTAACCCCAATATGAAGAACTAAAGCAAAAATAATAAATAATATATTAATAAGATATATTAGTTAAATATTAAATAATATACAATATATATAATATATTTAATTCTGTTATTTATAATATATTATTATAAATAATAATTATATATAAGTATATAAATACACAGAAATAAAAAATATATAAACTATAAAAAATCAACAAATTTACTTCACGCACTACTACTATTACCAATAGTATAATAATAATAAAAAAACAAGAAATAATAATGTTATAAGAAACGATATATAGAAGAATAACAAAATCTAGCATCTGTACTACTTTATGGTCAGGTGATACCCTCGTCTAATAAATAGAAATATAATAAGATAATACCAGCTAAACTGAGGGTCAAATTAAAATCTGACCTTTGTATCAAGTAATATAAGTATAACAAATGTAAAAATAATAAATGTATAAGTATTATGAGAATATCATAAAGAACAAAGCACATACAGAAAAATATATTAAGACAAAATACTTTTAATATAAGACTCGAATAAAGTACTAATATCCAATCGCATATATATATTATTTGCAGCGCGAGATTATTCCATGTCCGTCATTGTAATCTTTAAAACATCAAACAGTAAAAACGCAATACATGCTGAGGAATGTAATCACCAATGCTGAGCAATATAAAAAAAAAAATGACACACAATATTAAAAAAAAAAAAAATATATATATTATATATATATATATTTAATCCTTCAAAACTACAAATAGCTACAACGAAAAAAAGAATACATTTTTGGTATCCTGACTTAAAATATATATTTATCACATAAAAAGTAAAATGTAATAAATAATAATAATAAAATAATATTACGGTGGCCAATTGTCATATGTTTATAAAGACAAGAGGTACTTCTAATATGTTTTCATAAAATGAGGGCACTTACAGGTAATTCATTTCCCTTCATATACTGCGCATTCTACATATTATAAAATATATTTCACTTTCTTTTTACTACAATTAAAAATAGGAAACCATCATGTCACCTCGAAGATTTTAAAATTGAAGGGGGGTAGATATTGAGAGGTCGTCCCCTTATCCTTTCCCTGCTCCGACTCCTTTCAAATTTTGGAAGTTTGCAGACTCCGGTGATGTGGTCGAAGCAGCCAGGGAAAGTGCTTGTTGGTTTTGATGCCCGGTTTTCTTCATTAATTTCTATAACATTCGTGACGTTTATTTTTTCCTACTTTGTTGACCAAATTTTCTCTTCAAACTCTCACCTCTTTTTCTTACCGAAATTCACTCAGTCTTTTGACTATTGAGTTCCCTTACAGCAAGCATTAGTCTTTCTTCTCAATTTTCATACAGTGTCAGATATTGTGTGTGTGTATGTGAGCAACGGCGCAGCCTATTTTCATGTTCACCAAAACCAGTGACTTTTCTCTAGTTCTCAAGATTCAGCTAGTGAGCTTACCTATCAATTAATCATGTACAATAACTCTGAGAAGTTGGTGGAGCTTCTCTTGATCCTCGTATCCTTGATCGTTTTGAAGATGAGTCCAACTTGCGAGACCCTTCCTTAACCTTCAGTTAGGGTTGCCAGAGCAACGGAATATTTCACACCGAGCGTACCGTGCCTCACCACACCAGGAGGTCGTGCACCAGCACCGCACCGAATCGCACAGGAACACTAAAATTGTGTGCAGCACCGCACTGAACCACAACGGTGCGTCGATCAACCCTACTTCCAACCCGTCGCCTTGCATGGTTAAATTCTTTCTACCTCTGAGTTCCTTCAGTCACCTTCTCATCTGAGTATCCTGCTATATCTCTTCAACTTTTCCTCAAGTTGGCACAAGTTTGGCACTGCGAGCTGGTCGAAGTTGTGGTTGTGCATTTGTGACCTTCCTTGGAATGATTGCTGCTTCGGTAGGATTGTGCCGAAATATATCTTGATTCTCTCTGGCAAGGCATACCATTAATACATACAGTACATGTAATACTAGCATTAAATGACATTATTTTTCTCAGTCACTTAAACCCGTAAACCTTGGTTTAATTCTGCCTGTTCTTATGCTGTTCGTTTCAAGGACCCTTCCCTCAGGAATTCCTGTAGTCTTCAGACTCTTGAAACACATCGTTCTTATACTTAAGCTAGAAATCGTGCTACATTCTTTCCCCTCGATTACGATACTACAAATTATTTCCTTTATAGAGAACCTAAGAATAATATTTTGATTCTTTTTGCTCTTTCTGGTAACTTTTAAAAAATGCTAATTCTAAAAACTTGCTTCTTCCTCTTTCACTCATTTGCTTCACCCGAAGACTCCACGATTGTTTCCCTTCTTCTAAAGTTGAATTATTCATTCAAAGTTTTATCTCTTATTCACTTTAGACGATTCAGGTTCTGCTCCTTCTCGTCTACCTTCCTCAAACTCATTTTTCTTTAAAATTTCTTGTAAAGATGTTTTTCTGATCTCTGATTTTAATACCAAATAGCGTATGATCATAATGGCATTCCTCCTATGGTTAAAACAAACACAGTGTTTTCAATGCCTTTAATCTCAATTCCTACACCAATCTACTCGATATAATTTTCCACACAGTTACAGCAACTTCTTTAAACAACTCAAGCACGCGAATGTATTTAATATTCTTTTCATCTCCTTTTTTTTTGTGATCTTTCTTGGAAAGACTTCAGAGCTTCCATTATTAAGCAAGCTTTTAAGTGGTTAGGTGTTTTGAGGTGTCGCCAGAACTTCTCATTACCATCCCAATTGTTTGGTTTGTATAGGGGTGCTTTTCACCCTTTTATTGAGTATGCATTGCAATTCTGTGGTGATTCCTCTCGTGCAATTCTTATTAAAAATGTAGAGTTTTGCCACATCAACTAATTCTCCTCATCTCACTTACTTTCTCTAATCTTTTTCTTTATAATATCGATATTACAGCAGAGCTGCTTTTCTATTTCTCTCTCTCTGACCGTTAATGTAAATTCATCCCTGTATAAAATATCTTTAAACAGTATATGACCTTTTCCATCCATCGTGCATGACGGAATGCTTCAGGAACTCTAACCTTAAGTTCAGGACCTCTTCGTCCAAGGAATAGTTGGGGAAGAACTAATAGCACTTTATAATCATCGCGATCCAATTGTGCTTTCATTACCTGATCTATAAAGTGAAGAATATCGCAAGCTTCGGGCTTCAAAATTTCATTAATGCGCTTGACTTCCATCGCAGATTTAAGATTTATTTGGTTGATTTTATGCCAAGATTCTTTAAAGCACTTAAAGAACTGAATATCAGGGCCACTAGAAGAAGACATCGTTGTATCAAAGGCACTTTAAAATTAATTCATAAATATGGTGGCCGCATGGTAAATATAATAAATCTGTTTCTAACATTTGTTCTAATAAAACGCTGGCACCATTTACTCTACCTAAGTTTGAAGGAGTAGTATCGCAACACTGGGCCTTTATTTTATCTGACATACCCCATTCTAAAAGTGACTGATAAACTGCAGTTGCTTGTTCTCTACCTGACTAATTGTTTATGACTGGAATACCTAATAAATGTTCTGAATCTCCGCTTGTAATAGTTATTACTACTCTGTAATCTTTTTCATCGAAGGTTAAATTTGGTAATAGTTTCCCATCCCAGTGAACTACAGCGGCATTAAAATCCAAATTTTGAAAATGCTGCATCAGTTTTTCTGCTATTTTCTGGTGTAAAGTTTGTCTACACCGTTGTATCGTTGAGCGACTTATGGGTAAGGAATGAACGTCATGTCCAAGGGCTTCCGCTATTGCTGATAAAATATGAACAGCATCCCTATCACTTACCTTACATTTAGCGAAAGAAGCAACAATTTTTTCAGTAATTATGTTTTGTGTGCCCTCTAACCTTACTTTCTTCGATGATGATGGTCTAAGTTGCTCAAAGTCTACCTCTTCGTCAGGGGTGGAGGTAGTGTGTGATGAACCACCGTTTCAATCAGCAAATCAAACCACCCGCCCGCCCCTCCCCTCCCTTCCACCCTTCCATGATCTATTGATCTATTGATCTATTGATCTATTGTTTCAAGTCCAAGTGATTATAAGTTCGTAAAGGGTGTTTGGGGATCCCCCCCGAAGGGGGTCCCCAAAAAAATGGACGAAATGCATAAGAGAGGTGGAGAAAGGAGTAGGAGTCGGAGTCAGAGAAGGAGTCTGAATCTGATGAAACGGAATTGACAACGGCAACGGTGCTGGATCCGGTGCGGTGCGGTGCTGAATTAATAAATATTCGTTTAGTTTAATATTGGTATCAAAATATATGTTTATAAGGTCGTAGAACTCGAATATGATGGTTGTAAGATCGTAAAAGGTGTCTGGGGACCCCCCTCCCCTCCGGGGGGGGGGTCCCCAGAAGAAATGTGCGGAACGCAAAACAGAAGATGGAGGAATGAAGGAAGAAGGAGGAAGGATGGAGGAAGGAGACCGAGTTGACACCGGCACCGGTGCTGGAGCCGGTGCGGTGCTGAGTTAGTAAACATTCGTTTAGCCTCAGACTGACATTTCTATTTTCAAAATCTCGTTTTCTTTTTATAAACGTCAACTAAAATATATTGTTTGTTATTTTTATATTTTAAGTTTCATTTTATATTTATTCTTTGTGTTTAATTTTTTGTTTTCAATTTAAATTTTTTAATTTATTTTTCAAATTTTTATTATTTTTTATTTATTTTTAATTTATTTTTGTTTTATTTGCTTAAAACATTTTGTTTTTACTAAAATTTTATGCTTTTCATGTTCATAAGGTAAAAATTCAATCTACCCTAAATTGGTAAATCAGTAAATCAAACTGCCCTCCCTACAACCCTCCACCCCATCCGTGATCTATTGATTCAAGTCATATTTTGTATAACATAACACAAAACCTTTATTCTTTTTATGTTTATAACGTAAAAAATTTGCATTTTTAACATCCCTAAAGCAGTAAATCAGTAAATCAAACCACAGCACCCTACCCTCCCCAGCCGTGTTCTATTGATCTATTGATCTATTGATTCAAGTCATATTTTTTGCCAAAATTTTTGTTTTACATACCCTAAAGCAGTAAATCAGTAAATCAGTAAATCAAACCACCCCCCACCCCACCCCCTCCTCCCAACCGTGATCTATTGATCTATTGATTCAAATATTTTTTACCAAAATTTTTATGTTTTACATACCCTAAAGCAGTAAATCAGTAAATCAGACCACCTTCCCCAGCCCCCTCCTGTTCATCCATGATCTATTGATTCAAGTCATATTTTTTATCAAAATTTTTATTTTTTACATACCCTAAAGCAGTAAATCAGTAAATCAAACCACCCACCGTACACTCCCTACCCCACCCATGATATATTGATCTATTGATCTATTGATCTATTGATTCAAATCATATTTTGTATAACATAACACAAAACTTTTATTTATTTTTATTTTATTTGTTTAAAAAATATTTTTTTACTAAAACATTTATTCTTTTTATGTTTATAACTTAAAAAATTAGCGTTTATAAACACCCTAAAGCAGTAAATCAGTAAATCAGTAAATCAGTAAATCAAACCACCCACCCTACCCTCCACACCCACCCATCCATGATCGATTGATCTATTGATCTATTGATTCAAGTCATATTTTGTATAACATAACACAAAACTTTTATTTATTTTTATTTTATTTTGTTTAAACGTTTTGGTTTTTGCTAAAATTTTTATTCATTTTATTTTTATAACGTAAAAAATTTGCGTTTTTTACAAACCGTAAAGCAGTAAATCAGTAAATCAGTAAATCAAACCACCATTCCCCTACCCTCCTCCCCTCTATCCATCTTACCATGATCTATCGATCTATTGATCTATTATTTCAAGTCACATTTCGAGTATCATTTTGGATAAACATAACAAAAAACAAGTTCTTAAACACTGATCAACGAATATATGCCTAACGTAACAAAGTTTTCACATTAATAAAGCTAACATAGCATCACCTGAACTAAGAATATAATGTACAACAACAAACCTAACATACCTTAAGCACCTATAAACTGCTAACATTTACAAAGTTCCATACTTTACAACAGTAAAGTAACTAACATAGCATACAAAAACGTAACCTATTCACACATTGTCAGGCATATCTCTAACATATCAACGTTAATTTTACATTAACATGGTAATATTTAACAAAAATTTATCATAGCCTTGTCTAATTATCATACATACCAACGATATATGCTAACGTAAAAATTTTTTTACATTAACACAGTTTTAACAAAGCTTTATCATAACCTTACCTAACTATCATAATTCCCAACGAATAATTGCAAACATAACAAAATTTTATCCAAACATAGCATAAGAATAAGTTTTTTTTGAATAAAATATCATAGTAAAGTGTAATACTTTACGGATCCTAAAGCAGTAAATTAGTAAATCAGCAAATCAAACCACCGCCCCTCCCCTCCTCCCCTCCCCTCCCCTCCTTCCCCTCCTCCCCTCAATTCATCTATTGTTTCAGAGTCCCAATTCGAATATCATTTTTGGATAAACATAACATAAAAACAAGTTCTTTATATACTAACCAACGAATATATGCTAACGTAACAAAGTTTTCACATTAATAAAGCTAACATAGCATCACCTGAACTAAGAATATAATGTACAACAACAAACCTAACACACCTTAAGCACGAATAAACTGCTAGCATTAACAAAGTTCCATACTTAACAACAGTAAAGTAACTAATATAGCATACAAAAACGTAACCTATTCACACATTGTCAAGCATATCTCTAACATATCAACGTTAATTTTACATTAACATGATAATATTTAACAAAAATTTATC
>JABUQX010132967.1:0-10000 GCA_015478945.1 Trachelipus rathkii | reverse complement strand
ATTTATTAATTTACTACAATTGAATATACAAATTTTATATAAAAACTTATTATAAAAATAGAAAATGTAACTTCGAAAAAAAACAATAAATATAAAAAAATATAATATATACAAAAAATAAAAATAAAAAAAAAAAAAAAAAAACAGTAAATCAGATATAAAATCAATTATAGAGGTAATACATATAGTCATACATAATAGCGATAGAGTTAACGAGTTATATGTCATTAATGATATTACTGCTTTATCGGCTTTAACCATATGTTTACTTGCCTTTAACTCAATATATAATTAACATTACAGAATCTTAAACCAGATAAATCAGTAAAATCAATAATTCAATACACCTTACATACATACACCCAAATCAATAGTGTAGTATAATTAGTAATGCTTTTGATTATTATTATCATGCTTGAGCCTACAGGGTTTGAGGTTTCTACCCGTTTTGCCAAGAGCAAATGAAATTATAGTAAAAATATATATATATATAATATACCATATATATATAAAGTAAAATATCCTGATATATAGATATACTTAAAGATAATACAAATAAGAAACAAGTCACATACTTTGTATAAGTCTGCCTTTAATCTTGATCTAACATTAAAACTAAATTTCTTTTATTTGTTTAGATAATTTTTGACTAGCTGTAGACCATAATTAAGATTAGATTAATTAACTTTCATATATTAAAAAAGCCAAATTGAAAAATCTCCATATTTAATTAGAAAAATTTCCGCTATAGTCTTAACTCCATATCTAAATGCTTGAATTCATTTTTCTAGAAGAATGTTAGCAAATGCATTTATGGTACCTTTAAAAATACATAAATCATAAACAATTATCTAAGAGATTTAAATTAAATAGTATTTAAATTAGCTTTTTTATTATATAAAATAAGGTTCCATAGGAACTCTTTTTACATTGTATTATTAAAACTTTATTTATATATATTTATTTAACACGATTTACTTTATATTTATTATTTAATATATATTTTTTTTATTATATTTAAAGTAATATTTATTTATTTTTAAATTATAATTATTTAAATAAATAAATTAATACTTTAGTTTATATTACATTTTTAAATTGAGTTATTAATATTATTATTAGCAATACATAATATACTACTATACGTCACAACCGCTAAGTAGAATAACTATTAATACAAATATAACATATAACACCCTATACCTCATAAGACACTTATCACTCACCCCTAACACCTACACACTAACACACACACAACAACACACACATCAACACATAGACACTTACTAACTTATGACACTTATTATACACACTTTATTAACATCACATTCAACTATGATATTCAACATTATAGCCCCTACATACTTTAATGATACGCTATACACACATTCATCACTATACATCATTATATACTACACACAACTAAAACTAATACACAATCATAACATACACATACACACACTTCCCCAGACTACCAATATATGATCCACATAATATACTAGCCTCATAATATTAATATTGTATCACTATCAACTAAGTAATGTAACACTTATAGGATGGTAGATACTAACACTTATTAGAAAAATTAAAAATTAATATAGCACTATTTAGGAATTTTTCGAAGAGCTTAAAATAAATATATTACACTAAACCCATATTATCAACAAAACGCAACATACACACACCCACACACACAGCGCACACACCATGATTTACAATACAATAATCCTCATCTATAACTTAAATTATTTATATAGATAATTCATTTAAACTATTTTTAATTTATATATTAAATAAACAGAACTTAATAGTAGAAATTACTATATTTAAATCTAATATCAAAATACTTTCATTTAATAACTTACATAATAAATCATACAAAATTCAAGTATAGTTCTCTATTTATTTAATACTAAAAGATAATTAGGATTACGTATAGATACAAAGTTTTGAACGGCGTATATTTATAATATAACTATCAAAATAGTCTATTAAATAATAAATTTTTACTAATAATTTATAATGGAAATATATTATTATAAAATACATATTATAATATATTATAATCACGACCTTAAGCAAAAATAACTAATATGATAATATCAGTAAGTGCAGCCCCTATATATATAACACCCCTTCTACAACAAGCTAAATATACCACGTTTATTGATTCTAATTATGATATACTTACTGCTTTTAACAATCATACTATTTAAGCATGTAATTAATAGTATAAAAATAACAAATAAGTGAATAAATAAATTATTACCATCAACGCACGAACAATGTTGCTAGCTTTAAAATTAATTCTAGTTTAATTTAAAAATAATCAAATAAATTCATCTAATTAAATGTTAATTTACGAAGGATTCAAGCTTAATTAACAGTATGTCTGATTAATTGTTTCTTTGAGATAAATTATATCAAATATAAATGATGATGATATATATATTTTATGTATATTAAGTTGTAGAGTCATAAACAGAACTATATTGACAATCTAAACTAAAAAAAACAATCAACAATAAACACCACGAATTCTCTATTATTCAGCTACGTTATATCTGCAAAATGAACCCCCCTGCCATGTGCATGGTATAAAAAAGTTGACATGATTATGGTGTGAACAATAACAAATCTATTCTAGACCTCTAATCAATATTAGGCTAAGCCTTTAGTTCGAGTCTACGCACACGGCGGTTTTTTAGAGTCGTATCATAATTATCTAATATAGTGTCTAAACTCATTGCGCTATAAAATGATGTATTATATATTTCAAAACTGACCTATTTCTTAAAATGTTGTGAAGAGTATGGTAGACCAATTTGAGATTACCGTTATTAAGCCCCTCCTTTAGTACATCTTGAGTCAACCCACGGTAAAAATATTACTTTGGCAATAATACCCTTCATTTATTTTTCATTTGCGTCTAATCTCCATAATCGTCGTTCCAAGCCCACTACACACACCTACACTGAGGCGATATTATCATCGTGATCTCGGTCGGAAAAAAAAACATTACTGACTTATCCACGGAAATTAAATAGACTAAAATCTGGATCACTTAATGTTATGAATAGATGTTTATATTTTATAAATTATAATTCCATAATCTTGTGAGTTCCATAATATAGTGGCCTTTATATACACCTCTCTGCCGTAAGAAGAATGCGTTTAACACCTTCCTGTGATGTGGACGGAGTCTCTTCCTCCCCTTCTTATCCTATCTATGACTCTCTCCCTGTCCGCATTGCTCTATTCTGCGCTCTCTCTCCCTCTCTGCAGTAATTCTCACTCTTCTCTACACCGCTCTCTTGCCTTTACTCGTTCTACTTCTCTGGAACAAACAATGTTTTTTCATACCTGGCCTAGACTCCCGTATGGTATGAAACTCACTTCTTGACGTTTTTCTCAGTGAGTGATGAGTGCCTCTCCCATGCTCTACATCTTTTACCCTAATTCCATATTTCTCTTCTTTTGTTGTTATATAGCGTTAGTGTTTTGTTGTTGTTTTTCATCTATTAGTTCTTTTGAATCTTAGCGATCATATTACGAGGTTAAGTCTGTATAGTTCACAAAGTGTATAATCATGATTCACACTCGTAAATTATAACAGAAGAATGCAGTAATACCCATCAATTCATATAACTAAAATATAGTAATTAACCAAGGAAATAAATATAAAATAATTTCACACGATTGTTGAGGAAAACGTTACGTTATATTTCTATAACATAACGCATATAATAAGAAGATAATCTGCGCGCATAGTATAATCTATTGAATCATCTTCCAAACTCGATCGGTGTTGCGCCGACCAGACGAGCTCATCAACCAAATGTATAAATACGCAAACAGCACGATATGACTACCTTCTTTATATGTCGCACGTAAAAACGAGATAACTATTCGTGTCTGAGAGTTATATCCACAGAAGAGTGGCTTACGAATACTCTTTAAACCAAAATTCATCACTAGATACATAGCAACCGATAAACATTATAATAGCACAGCAGCTAGAAAGAAACCAACTGATAGCTAATACTTACGATATAGCATTATTAGTAAACATCGAAAAACTATTATAATAATCAGTTTGAAGTTTAGATTATAGAGCTAATGAGAAATATATGAAAACACCGTATTTATGAAACCTTATATATTATGGATTATAACATTCAGGACTATATAACGCATAACTGTAAATATATAGTTATATTAAGAAGGTTCTGATAGTCAGAAAGTTTAAGACAATAAATAAATGAATAGGAAAGACATATATAGTATCTTAATAACGTATAACACCGTAATATCATATAATATGTATATATATATTAACTATATAATACCACAGAATACTACCATTTAAGAAAAACCTACTTGATCGATAGACCACCCTCATCTTCGATCGCCTTCCTACGTTCTTAACAAAAGAAAATCAATATGAATGGATTACTATTTAAATACTAAAATGGCAATAGAAAAGTAAATTTATCATAGTAATCCCAGAATATGTAATAATAAGTATATATATATACCTAATGATATCGAGGAGAAAATTATCTTTCAGTTAAAAACAGTCTGAAATCGCTACAAAACGAGGAAGAAATTATATCATTACCCCGAAATGACCGAAACCGATTAATAAATTACATATTCGATCTGAGAAGATGGAAATTACATTAATTAATGTATACACATAATGAGAATTTTAAGAAAGATTATTTTAAATAAGCAAACAAGCTTTTATTCTTTGAGAGTGTTACACTTCTGAATCGGGAGTTGAAATCAAATCTGTATATTCAAATCAAAATCACAATCATTCCTTAATCATTGATATATTTGTGTATATATATGCATGTTAAGTATTTTATTAAAAAAAAATAGTTTTATTTTCTGGATGCTATAATTTAATTATTGATAAAAAACTATGAAAGATAACAAGAAAAACAAATGAACATAATATCGAATAACTATCTGTATTAATCTACTTCAGAAGTTACTAGAATGAACTAAATTAGAAAAAGTAACTATAGGTCGTTAGTAAATAAATAACTGTTATTACAATACTACATTTGTTAATATAAATATAACATGTTCGAATAATCGTAATTCCAGTTCGAAAATAATATTTTTTCAGTAAATATAAAACTTACAACCAAACTGCTTATATTATTTTCTAAATAAGCGGAATGTGATAGGTCATATTTTGTTCGAACATTATAAGAATATTTCACACTGGTTTTATGAGAAATTTAGAAATATAAATATATTCGTTATAATATCAATAATAACTTTTATAAACAAAATTCAATAATAACAAGATGAAAAAATAATAACAATAATTAATATAGTTGTAACGCACATTTATTTAATATAATGAACCTTTTTATTATATTTATTAACGTATAAATAATACTATATTAAATATTTGAATTTATTATTTTAAAATGTCCTTATTTCAATTCAAAGGTCGAGTATATTGTACAATATTATAACCAAGCATATACTAAGACATAAAGTGATAATTATTAAATTGATGAAAAAATAGCTATAATAATAATATCTCAGTTCATTAAGAAGTTAAGTCTATAAAAAAGAGTTTTATTAATATATATATATATATATTAATAACATTATTATTATATATAAAATATTTTCACATACTTCAACGGAATAAAGGGCATAGACAATTTGTAAAAATATAAAATATTAACCAAGATTGGAACGTATTAAATAGGATACGGTATTAATTTTATTCCATTAATTCCTATCAATCTAAGACCATAGAGCTTGACGTATAACAGCAATTTACTAGGTGAATCGAAGCATATAATTACTTAATTGCTCTAAGATCATGTCCATAAATTAATGTCGACACAATGTTAGAGTGAGACGAATGTCCTTTTGATAAGTGATTTATAAAGTTAATTCTATAAAATAATGTATTACTAATATTTATTCATTTTGGATTTTGTCATTCTCAAAATTATTATTTTTAATTATAAGTTAAGCATAATTAGTACTTATCAAAATAAAATTTTACCTTTATTTTTCAAAAATAATGGGAAGTAAAGAAAAAATCATATAGTAAGATTAATGATATTATTATATACATTATTCATACAAATGTCTTCAATATATAGTAAATTTGAATTTCCTTTCTATAACACAATTTATTTTACCTTCTTAAATTAAATATTATCAAGTAACGATAAAGGAGGTTAAATAACATCACAAATATATCTATTTTACAAATATGAGTTCTTCATTAAGTTCACTCAATTGTAATTAAATAATCACATAATATTTTTCAACCTAAAGAAGGCACATATATATCACACGATACAAACATATCTCCGCCAATTGCAAACTACTGCGCTGCACATCATTATATAGAGCAGAATATGCAAGCGTACTCACTCCCACAGTCTTAATCCACACACACAAGACGAAGTTAATATATCTATATCTTCTATTCCACTATAAACTCTAGACTATTCCGATCTTCTTTCCGACATGTTCTAGAATGCTAATTACCACACACAGCTTGAAAAAAATATCGTATAAAGAGAATAAATAATACTAACTTGAATCGTTCTCTCGACTCTTGTGCGATCCATCTGCGAGATCCTTACGAACCCTCTTGTCATCCCCCAGTTCACTCATAAGCCAATGTTTACCAAAACCCAAAGGAAGAGCGAAGAGAAAGTAAATTAATCCCGCCTAAATTAGCCTAAATATTAACATAATTTGTGGCAACCCTAACCAAAACTTCTTAAAACTTTATTTAAATAAAAATGCAGTTACCCCTATCCCTTAGACAGAAAAGAGTCCAGTTCTTAGACAAAAGTATTTAGGAAAATCCCTAGCGTAAGATAGGACTCCCTAAATCCCGTACCCCCGAACGACCAAAAACCGACGCCTGTATTAACACAAAACCTAACTATCTAAATTATTTAAGCCGAAACTGCAAGAAGTTAATAAAATATCAAACATACCATTTTTACCATAGACACAATGAGACAGTTACGATAAATCACATGTTTATAGATAGATAGTGCGTTTGCTATATGACAGTATTCTTCGTTTATGTATCGCGTCAGTATTGTACTTAGGCTGCTCATTCAAGACTAAAAGAAATCCCAAAGATAGATAAAACAACCTAACATTGAATACATTTAACATATTAATACTCTCACCACCACAAGCCATAACGTAAATAAATAATAAAGTAAATGTGCGTATAAATTCGTTTATTGTCAAATATGATTTATATAAAACCCTAAATTGTATGATCGTATAACCAAAGAGCATGAAATGTTAGCCTACAGAAGAAAGTAAACCCTTATTTCTGTTCATTAAATATATAAATTGTCTTTAGAATATCTATTAATACAAGTCCTCATTATCTACAAAATAAACATTTACAAAAAGCCCAAGATACTCCAATATTACATATCAATATATACGATAGCGTTTGATAGGCCATGAAATAATCAGATTGAGAATTTATATGTAGATAGAGGAGCTTCTCTCTCTCTCTCTCCCGCTCCTCTCTTCTCTCTCTCTCTCTCTCCTCTCCTGTCTTTCAGAACAGAAGGATGACTTCTACTCTACACATCTCACTGACCTCTCTATCTCTCTCTCTTTCATCAACTTGTAAACAGATTAAAAAATAGGGTGTTTTTTAACAGAGGATATATAAATTTATACCAAATTTCAAAATGAAAAATAGGAATTCGCGTTATATAGTTCCTAACTTTTTTGACCTAATATATAATTTAAACAAGTTTTTAACAACAAACCAAGCAATTTTAGCGCATTATTTTAATCCATAACAATGCTTATGATCAAACAAAGATACAATACTGTCAGATATAATGCTAAAAGTTTAAAAGAAACTGGTTATATTGATTGTAGTTGAGAATTTTAAAACCGTATTTGTTATTTCTAATATGAGAAACTTAGCAAAGTTTAAATTTAAACTATAATAATAATACTTACAGAGTGGAACTAATTTGTTGACTAATAACTCTAATAAATAGTGAGTGAGAAAGTTATGAGGCTCATTCGTACGGAGAGTTGTGTTATAAAATTATACTATATATATATATATATATTATAATATTATTTAGTATTGTGTCTAGTTTGTGGTGTGTTGTGGTGTGTTGTTTGATGTTAGCTGTGTGTATGTGGCTAGTGTAAGTGGCCTTAATGGTAGTAGTTAGTAAGTGCATTAATAGATATTATGTGACATAGTGTTTGATATGTATAGGAGTTAGTGTGTATTATCATGAGGTAATAATGACTGGAAGGTATAGTGTAATAAGTTTATTACTATATGTGAGTGGAAAGTGTGGTGTTGTGTATGTTGTTGTGTTAGTATATAAAGAGTGTCATATGAATGATGTGTATATAGATAACAGTACATTAGATGTACTAAAATTTATATATTATAAGTAACATAGTGTGCATTCAAAGTTCATAGGATAAAGATGTTCATATATGTAAGTGATGTGTGTATGGTAGGGTGGTATGCACCTAGTATGTGAGGTAAGTTCTATTATAGGTGTAGGTTTATGTTGTCTGTATATAGAGTATACTCATAGCACAGGTATAGTGGGTGTGTGTGCTAAATAATAAAAACAATAGACAAAATACATTGAATAAAATAATATAAACTAAGTTAATAATAATAATAATATATAAAATTATATAAAATAAAGATATAAATATAAAATAAAATAGTAAATTAATAAAAAATTAAAAAATTAATAAAAATTTACATAAGAATTAAATCGATTAAAATATATTAAATAAAAAAATAAATAATACAATATATGTAAATAAAATATAAAAATTATTAAAAAATATTAATATCATAATATAATACATAAAGTGATTTTATATAATATATAATATATTATGAGAGTAGTTAAAGCAGTAAAGATTATGAGTTAAAAGCACAGTATATAATAAAGTATAGTAGTTTAAAAGCAGTAAAGCTAAGAAACAGAGGTATTCTAAGCACACATAAGATAAAATAATATGAGTATTAAGCAAGTATAAAGTCACAAGTAAATAACAGTATTAGAGTTATAATCATATTAAAGCTAATATAATAATAAAAACAAAAGCATATACTAACCCCATACTTACTGTATTGTAAATCAATACCTATCTATATTGAATTTATACTATGAATATTACTGCTAAGATATATGATTAGTTAAATAAATAATTAATTAGAAATTGTAAATGCACTAGATTAAAATAACTGCTTACAATTTTTCTATCGATATATATAAGAGTTAAAAATCAAATAAATAAGCATAACTGAATCCACCTTGTGGCATATTGTAATAAACACTCTATATGATTTCTGAATTTACTGTTTAAGATCTGTAATGTAATATAAATAATAAATGAAGTGTAAAGCATGATAAACATTGAGTTAAAGCAGAAAGCGTAAAACAAAATGACATTTATAAACTAATCCCCCTGATACTATGTAACAACCTCTATTATGATTATATACTGATATTTACTCATAGTTTTAGAAGATCTGAAAGTAATATGTTTAATAAATAATTTCTACAATTTATAGTAAAATATATATAAATGATATATATATATCAGCAACTCTGGCTTTTTCTTCTTACTTCAAACGCTAATATATTATTTAAAAATTTAAAAAGTAAATAAAGTATTAAGTAAAATATAAAAGAAATATAAAATAAATAATATAATATAATATGAGAGTTAAATAATATAATTCAGCACATATAGAGATATAGTAGGCGTAATCGAGGCAAATGCTTTTATAATAAAAATAAGTATTAAAAGTTATATTAAATATAAAAAAATATATATAATACTCAAATATATATATTAATTAATTATTTTACATTCGCACGGGCATATTGCGCATACTGTACGTAGCGCACGCTGCGACTGATAGGGATACGACGGAAAAATTATAGTCGCTGCGGTAGCA
>JABUQX010132966.1:10000-15933 GCA_015478945.1 Trachelipus rathkii | reverse complement strand
CAGTATGCCTTCGTTCAGTTTTTCAATTTGGGTGTTTAACCGTTTCTAAACCTTATTTATCAAATCTGGGTTCTTTATTTTAAATACACCTTTATATATATATAAAACCCAGCCTGCACTATTTTTAAAAAAATTATCACTTTACACAATTTTTATTCACTAAAATAAAAACTTAATAAACATATTTTTAATCAAACTTTATTTATTTTCAAACTTTTAAAATAGATAAATGTAACATTTTTCAAAATGTATACTACAAGGCTTTCACTCTTGTCGGGAGGCCTCTTCAGTGATGGATCTATCGAGAGCAAGAACAGAAGAATCAAAAAATTAGACTGACTATGAATTTTGAAGTTGGTTGGTTTCTGTTATTATTTTTTTGTAAAAGTACGTGTCTTTCATTAAACTGATTTGTATCGGATCCATCTTCGCTTCGCCCTGTTGTTTGTTATAATTATTCCAATTTCTAATGCAGAATGATTCAATTTGCTTTCTTAAACTAATATCTGAAGTTTTGAAAATTTGATTTGCATTATTTATATTGATGGAATGGTTATAGTTGGTTCTATGAGAAGTAAGAGCAGAGTTTAAGTTGCCGGTCCCAAGATCATGTTTATGCTGTTTTATCCGTCTTGTAAAATCGTTTGTTTCGCCGAAATACGCCAGGTTGCAGTCTCTGCATGGTATGCGGTATACGCATTCAATGAGGTCGGGGCTTTTAACTTTTGGGGGGAGGAAAACTTTTTTTAGGGGGAAGGTGTTAGATTGAGTGAAATGGATGTTTTTTGGAAGGAGATTACTTGGTCCGAGGGGAATTGGGGAACAGGCAAGTAGGATCTGGGAGGTGTGGGGGGGTTTTGATTGTTGTTTGTATTGTAGAATTTGTGTTTGGCCTTTCTTAGAGCTGAGACTATGATGTACCGAGGGTAGAGTAATTTGTTGAAAGTGGAGAAAAGGAAGCTGAATTCTGTTTTGAGGAAGGGGGGGGAGCATATACGTAGAGCTCGGAGGAATAAGGAAGAGAGAGTAGCTAATTTAGTGTAAGTAGGATGTGATGAGAACCAATGAGTGTAGTTGGGAGTGGAAGTTGGTTTTCTGTAAATAGAAAAAAGTAAGTGAGATGTGTTCCATGATATTAGTGTGTCTAGGAAAGGGAGTGTGTTGTTTTGAGACTGTTCAATGGTGAATTGTATATTACTATTAATGCTGTTTATGTATTCTAGAATGTCAAGAGGGTTTGTGTGTGTAGGGATGGCTGCAAATATATCGTCAACGTATCTGTGCCAAATTGTATGGGAGAGGAGGGGGTGAGGGAGGATGTAATAATGTTCTATGAGCTCCATGAATAAGTTACTAAGTATAGGGGAAAGGGGGAGCACATGCTGAGTCCAGATTTTTGTTTGAAATATTGAGTGTTGAAGTGAAAAAAGTTGTGTTCTAGAGAAAGGAGTATTAATTGTTTTAGAAAAATGAAAGGATAGGGTAAGATAATTTGATTTTCGGCAATGTAACGTTCCAGTAGGGATATGGTGAGAGGGACTGGGACAGAGGTGAATAGGGATTTGACATCAAAACTGACTAATCTATGTAAAGAGGGATTAATATGATTAATTTTATATATAAAATCTTCTGTATTTTTTATGTGGGAGGGAGAGATTGTGCCTAATAGTGTTTTTAGTTGGTTAGCGATCCATTTTGAAAGTCTGTAAGTTGGACTGTTTATGTTGGAGATTATGGGGCGAAGGGGGGTGTTTAGTTTATGAATTTTGCTACTGGAACGTTACATTGCCGAAAATCAAATTATCTTACCCTATCCTTTCACTTTTCTAAAACAATTAATACTCCTTTCTCTAGAACACAACTTTTTTCACTTCAACACTCAATATTTCAAACAAAAATCCGGACTTAGCATGGGCTCCCCCCTTTCCCCCATACTCAGTAACTTATTCATGGAGCTCATGGAACATTATTACATCCTCCCTCACCCCCTCCTCTCCCATACAATTTGGCACAGATACGTTGACGATATATTTGCAGCCATCCCTACACACACAAACCCTCTTGACATTCTAGAATACATAAACAACATTAATAGTAATATACAATTCACCATTGAACAGTCTCAAAACAACACACTCCCTTTCCTAGACACACTAATATCATGGAACACATCTCACTTACTTTTTTCTATTTACAGAAAACCAACTTCCACTCCCAACTACACTCATTGGTTCTCATCACATCCTACTTACACTAAATTAGCTACTCTCTCTTCCTTATTCCTCCGAGTTCTACGTCCACTTTCAACAAATTACTCTACCCTCGGTACATCATATTCTCAGCTCTAAGAAAGGCCAAGCGCAAATTCTACAATACAAACAGCAATAAAAACCTCCCCCTCCCTCCCAGATTATTTGCCTGTTCCCCAATTCCCCACGGGCCAGATAAAAAATCTCCTTCCAAAACACCCATTTCACTCAATCTAACACCTTCCCCCTAAAAAAAGTTTTCCTCCCCCAAAAGTTAAAAGCCCCGACCTCATTGAATGCGTATACCGCATACCATGCAGAGACTGCAACCTGGCGTATTTCGGCGAAACAAACGATTTTACAAGACGGATAAAACAGCATAAACATGATCTTGGGTCCGGCAACTTAAACTCTGCTCTTACTTCTCATAGGACCAACTATAACCATTTCATCAATATAAATAATGCAAATCAAATTTTCAACACTTCAGATATTAGTTTAAGAAAGCAAATTGAATCATTCTGCATTAGAAATTGGAATAATTATAACAAACAACAGGGTGAAGCGAAGATGGACCCGATACAAATCAGTTTAATGAAAGACACGTATTTCTACAAAAAAATAATAACAGAAACCAACCAACTCCAAAATTCATAGTCAGTCTAATTTTTGATTCTTCTGTTCTTGCTCTCGATAGATCCATCACCTGAAGAGGCCTCCCGACATAGAGGCGAAACGTAGTATTACATTTAGAAGGGAAAAAATGTTACATTTATCTAATTTAAAATGTTTGAAAATAAATAAAGTTTAATTAAAAATGTGCCCTAAGTCTTGTAAGTTAGTGAATAGCGGGACTCTCCCGCCTGAGAGTACTTTAATTTTACAAACCTAAATCATATATATATATATATATATATATATATATACCCTATATATATATATATATATATATATATATATATATATATATATATAACAACATACTATATATATATATATACTATATATATATATATATATATATATATATATATATATATATATACTGCATATATATATATATATATATATATATATATATATATATATATACGTCGTTAATCCTTAATCGTTAACAAAAAAACAGCGTTAATCATTAAAGCGTTTATCGGTAAATAATGTAACGGAAGTTAACGTTAATCGTTAACGCTAACCCTCTTCAAAATATGTAGGAATAGTAATAATAATTGTTAATTCGCCGTGTTTGCGAAACGCCGTTATGCGAGAAGCCGTTATTGCGAGGGGCTACTATATATATATATATATATATATATATATATATATATATATATATATATATATATATATATATATATATATATATATATATATATATATATATATATATATATATATATATATATAAATATATATATATATATATATATATATATATATATATATATATATATATATATATATATATATATATACAGGGTTGGTGATTTTTGATTTTTTGAGAATTTTTATTTATTTTGATTTATTTATTTTTTTTATTTTTGAGGGGGCGTGACGTCATGCGAAATATAATTTGTAAACAAACTTTGTAAAGTTCGATATATTAGCACTTAAGTGATTATTGAATTTACCTAGATTCTATATGAAAATCAAAATGGAAGAAATCAGGAAGTTTTTCAGATTCGTGACGTCACGCGAAATTAAATTGTAAACAAACTTTTTTAAGTTTCGATATAGTATTATTTTTAAGTGATTTATTCAATCTATGTAAATAAAAATCTTAAAATAGGGCCTATAGTCCCTATGATACAATGAAAAAGCAACACTAAAGAGTGTTACGGACTTGTTACGGATTATTTGTAATATTGATAAATGTTTTAATTATAAGAAAATGTTTATTAAGTTTTTATTTTAGTGAATAAAAATTGTGTAAAGTGATAATTTTTTTATAAAGTAACCAGTATAAGGGCCTAAAACAATCCAAATATTTATGAAGAGGTTTATTTCTTTATTTAATATATATATATATATATATATATATATATATATATATATATATATATATATATATATATATATATATATATATATATATAATATAATAACAACAAAATATATATATATATATATATAACTATATATATATATCTTTTATATATATATATATATATATATACTATATATATATATATATATATATATATACATATATATATACCTCTGCATATAATAATAATAATTTCTCTGTAGCTGTATTTATGTGACCATCATCTTTATTCGACGTTGGAAAATATGCAGATATCGAAAATATCCTTTGATTATTTTTGTCTAACCCACATGTACTGTGACGTGTTAGCAAACTCCAATAGAAGAAGAGAAAAAGTTGCCACATGTTGCTTTATTATATCATGTTAATTTTTATATGTTTTAATTTTGTTTAATTTTTTTTTTTTTTGGGGGAGGCTCGATCCGATGGTGGGACAGAGGACAGGGTCCCCGTCATCCCCGCTGCTGAACCGAGGGCCACGACTCTTCCATCTTGGCGATTTAATCTTGGGTATTCCACTTTAGTTTAAAACGCTTTTTGTCAACCCTCGCTCTATTGCCTTGAAGAAATAATCGAAAAAAATCGATTATATCTTGTTCAATATATATCAGTTAACATCCTTTTAAAGTAAATTCCATATATATATATATACATATATATATATATATATATATATATATATAACCTTATAATATATATATATATATATATATATATATATATATGTATATAATATATATGTATATATATATATATATATATATATATATATATATATATATATATATATATATATATATATATCTATACTATATATTTTCTTATATATATATATACTATATATATATATCTTTAAATATATATATATCTCATATATATATATATATATATATATATATATATATATTGGTATATATGGTTCTCCTACTGACAAATCTTCGCGGTTTCTTGCCAAAATATGTCTAACAACTTCTGTAAATCTGCCTTTCATTCTCTTATTCGATCTGGTGGTTCTGTTGCTAATTCTCCAACTGAAAAATCCAATCTTTTCTGCTCCCTATTTTCCTCTAACTCAACCCTGGACGATTCTGGAATTCCTCTTCCTCCTCCTCCTCTTAGGTGTCCTATGCCTTTGCCTGTGATTTCATTTGATCAGGTGCATGAGCTCCTGAAATATATAAACGTTAGGAAAGTGGGTTGCCCAAATGGCGTTCCTCTCCGAGTTTCGAGGGAGTGTGCTTACGTGCTTAACCCGTCCCTCGTTCAAATATATTCTCAATATTTCAATACTAACTAACAGTTTCCTTCAGTGTTGGAAGCACGCACATGTCCAAACTATTCCGATAAAAAGGAAGCCGCTCTGTTATTTTTAACTGTCGTCCTTTATCTCTCACTTGTATTCTATCAAAGATCTTTATGAAAACCTTCTCAACTCTCTTTTCTTAGATTATTTAAAATCTCATTCACTTCTATCCGAACGACAGTACGGTTTCGGTGTTCAAGGTCTACTGGCGATATACTTTCCTATTTTACTGATTTATGGTTTCCCGCCCTTAGGAACTACGGGGAAACTTGCGTGGTGGTGCTTGAAAAAATCCAAAGTATTTGACCGGGTTTGGCACGCGTCACTGCTCTCCTAG
>JABUQX010132966.1:0-5000 GCA_015478945.1 Trachelipus rathkii | reverse complement strand
AATTTCATGTTTGTGGTTGTGACATATGTACATCTGAAGGGAAATGTTGAAGGAAATCACGATTTTTCTGGATATATTCTGAATGATGTTTAGTGATGGTGAGTAGTAGCTTCAGATGATTGAGTTAGTTAGGGGCTGGCTTATAATCTATGGGTGTTCAGGAAAACGGGGTTAATCAGAGAGAAAAGAGGAGGATAAAACAAGGTGGGGTTTGGGGTGTTCTGGTGGGGGAAGGGGATGTAAAGTGTCGGGAGAGGGGAGAAATATCAGATGGTTTTAGAAAGGTGATTGACTTTCTGTGAGGAGTGAGAGGTATTGTGTAAGTAAATACTCTTTAAACACAAGGAATCCAAGGTACTATGTTGGTGTAGGGTAGGAGGATGGTTGCTTCAAGTTAAAGTGAAAAGTCATGATGATTTGGTGTAGGTGAAAGAGTGTTGAAGAGTATGTGTGGGATGGTTAAATCAGTGAAGGATAGGAATGGGATTATCGGATCATTATGTTGTTGCTTCTATGTAAATAAGTTAAGTTTCTCTTTAGTGGGGGCTTGGCATGGGGAGAGGAAGGTGATACGAAAGAAGTGCGTGTAGAGTTAAGGAGTGAGAAGTTAAGGTTAACATTCGGTAATAAGGGATAAGTATCTAATAGCCACTTCGCAAAATGTTAAATAGGTCAATTGAATTGTGAACAAGTTGATAACGTGAACAAATCTGGGAGGCAAAAATGAAGGAAAGCAGTTGTTAGCAGTGCCAAAGAAATATGTGGATGTGCTAAAGTGGAAGTAAGAATGTTAACTAGTGAGTGAGTGGAAATGAAGAAGGGTGATGTCAATATGCCGGTTTATAAAGGTAAAAAAATTAGAAGCATGACGATAGGTATCGTAACGTCCAATGTAAGAAAAGCTGTTTCAAAGGCTTTTGATTTGGAAGAATTTTAAGGAGGAAAAAAGAAAACTAAATAAGAAATTATATTTTATGGAGAAAAAAAAAGTTAATATGAACAGTTTGGAAGGAGGATCGAAGGAGACTTACAACGGTAATAGAAACTCTTCTGGAAGAAGCGCGAATGGTATAGGGTAATGAGTTGATTGAATAAGAGGAAACCCTGCTATTAGAATACCCATAGAATAGGGATTGTGCTTTTGTAACTGAATGAAATGGATGTGAGGAGGGAGGGGAGTGTGTTAAGAACACTTCGAGAATCTGAATAATATTAAATATTAACAGTAAAGAAGGTGATAGTGAATGTGTATGGGCTTGATGATGGTGCAAGAAGATAGGTATTTTGGGGATGAATGGTATTAGCAAGGAGGAGGTGTAATAATGGAGCATCATTGTGATATCGTTTAATAAACATATGATTTCATCTGCTATGATAGATGAAATTACTGGTGAAATGGATCAAGGATACGGTAGGACGGGTTAGAAATGGTAAAGGGATGTGAAAAAATATCTTGAATTGATTGTAATTTGAGAAGTTGTTATGTAAAAAATTGTGGTAAATAAAGCGTTATATCGAGAAGAAGGTATAAGTATAACCTTAGAGGATTGCGGAGTATAAGGGCTCTAAGTTGAATAGGTGACCGCTTATAATGAAGGGTAGGGAGACTAAGGTCGAAATTGTAGGAATTATATGCCATTTATTTAATGAGGGGAATGTGAGTTTATGAGTGGTAGGAAAAATTATTTAGGTTAACCCATCAAGGAAAAAGTGACGTATATTAGTTTTTATATTTTTCAGTGGAAAAGGGATAACAGGGGGATTTTAGTAATAAGGCCTAGCGGGGTTCTGTTTTTAAAAAAATTGGATTTTCCCTCCAAGAGGGGCAAGAGAGTGAAATAGTGGATTGGAGGATTTAAATAGAGGTTTTAGAAAATTTTCCTTTTTTTTCAGTTGATAATATAATCTGCGCAGGTAATTCCTTCGTGTTTTATGTCCCAACGGAAGACGGGGGCCCGGCGAAAAACAAGTTTTCTGAAAACAGGGTAAAGGGAGTCCTTAGGAAAAAAACGTGTTTTCTTAAACATTAAGTAAATGGAGAAGTAAACCGAAGGGAGCCAGCCGGAAATAAGGGTGGGAGATGTGGGGAGAGGTTTGTTCCAGTGTAGGAGGGGGAAAAAGGACAATACATGGTACAAAAAAATTTGTGACAGCGTCAAAAAAATGTCATCGATTTCCGGATACTGAGAGGAGCTGATTTTGGTGGAATATGACGAAGGGGGTTCGTTTAGGGGAGCGGTGTTTTTTTGGGAGTTTAGAGGATGGTATGGGGTCAAATCTTTAGATTTGAAACAATTTTCGAGGACAAATGACTCTGAGAGGAAGAATGAAATGGTTGTAAGATGTAAATGGATTTCCAATAGGGCTATCAAATGGATTGATTGGTTGAATCTCGATTGCTTTTCTCGCTTAAGGTAGATAATGGTGATGAGTTTGACCGTCATGAAGGAAAGAATAATCGTTGTGTTGTGAAGAGTAGTTTTGATCTATGCCGTGTTTTGTGAAGAAGAATCGAAATAGGAATGGGAATGAAAATAGGAATATCGTTTCCCATTCCTATTTAATAAGCGGAGTAGAAGAGCAAAAGGGGGATATGTTTTATGATCCCTTGGTTATTCAATCAGAATTTTGATCTGGCCGTAGATGCCAAGCATTTCTGTTAAGAATGTCGAGAAAGGGGGCGAAGCCTTGTTATAATGAGTATTGTAATAGAAAATGATGAGGAATGGAAGTGAGAGGAAGGTTGTGCCTACCGTGATTATATGCGGAAGGTGAAGAATGATCTGGGTTTATTTGTAAGTGGAGAAAGGCGTGGTGGGGGAATCAGTGAAATTATTATGAAGGAGAGTTTTTGATAGGTTGGGTAGAGAGATTTGATATGTGTTGTAAAAGAAGGTGTTTTGAAAGTAAACGTAGATAAGAGTGTGTCCTTAGTCATTGTACCTGTGTCGCTCGTTTTAGAGTATAATAGTATAGAAATGGCCATGTGGGAGCAGCGCAGGGCTAGGTTTTATGAACATAAGTAAGTTGTCTTTAGTTAAATATTAGGATATATTGGTTGGAAGTGAGAAGAGGGGGGAACGGGAATGATTGGCAGAGATGTGTTAGTAGGAATAACGAGTGACACCTCGTGGACAGGAAGGTGGCTTGGTGCCTCAAAAATCGTTGCCGTCAGGCGTGTAAAGAGGGACTACGAAAAGGTCAGATTTAAGATCGTTCGCATATGAGTCCGACAGTAGCAGCGATTTATGTGTGTGTATCTCGTGGTTGGGAGAATGTATAGTTGTGAGTTGTGACTATATTGGTCTGACCCCAAATAAAGAGGTATTTGAGATTCTAAAGTTCAATGTAGTTTCAGATGGAGCAATCTTAGTGCCGTCGGCGTGTTAGGTTGTGAAAAGAATTGATTTAAAATTGAGAACATGTATCGTATTAGTATGTAGTTTGTGTAGGAGTAGAGTTGGTGGACGGTTGAAGAAGGAGTAAATTGTTGGAAAATAAAGGAAAAGTGACGAGTTTTGGCGATTGGTTTGGTCATGTGGGATAGTGGGAAATGATTATGATAGTTGGTGGGTTAAAGCGGTATGATTTTATATGCTGAGTGGTGTTTGGGAGATCAACCAGTTGGGAGACGAAGAAAAAAGTGGATTGAGTCAGTATGGGAATGTCTGGAAGAGAGAAATTGGAGTTGGCAGAGGCAGTATAAAGGTGGGGCCTAATAGGGAGGGATGAATGGCGGGGGTTTTGTGGATGTAGGGTAATAGGATAGTGGACCCACCTGGGGCCAGGGGTAGGTGTGTAACCTCTACATAGACTGACGATATGCCAATAGTGAGGGTCCTTTCGCTCAAAGGTCCCGTGAAGCTCTCATTTAGGGCTTGTCTTGATTTCGAGAACAATACTGCGACGAGTTCTCAACTAATAAGGTATTTGAGAAATTTCTTGAGGTATTGGCTAGGCTTTCTTTTCGATCTTGCGGTTGTCATATTCTTGTTATTGCTTTATCTTTTCCGATGCTTAGATCAACGCACATTACCAACCCCAATCTCTTTTTGGGGTATAAAATTAGTATGAAGAGTGAAGAGTGGTGTCCCATATAATTATATTATGTTATATTATATTTAAATATATATAATATAGTGTAATATATATATATAATTAATTATAAATATAATAATTAAATATATATAATATTATATATATATATATAATATATAAATATATAGAGATTATTAACTATATATATATATCATATATAACTGTTATATATATATTATATAATATTATATATATTAATATATATTATATATATATATATTAATATATATATATAGTATATATATATATAATATATATTATATATTATATATATATATATATATATAATATATTAATATATATATATAGCTATATATTATATATATATAATATATATGTATATATTATATAATATATATATATATTTATATAATATATATATTATATATATTATATTGTAATATTATAAAGAAGTATAGTGGTAGTTAAATATTATAATATTATTTATATTATTTATATATTAATTATATATTATAATATACTTATATTATATATATAAATAATAATAATAGATATATAAATAAAGAATAAAATAATATATCAACTAATCCATACCCTATACCTAACATATATTATTAATATTTATATATAAAATAATATATATATAATAGATAAATATATATATAATATAGTATAAGTATGATTAAATATTAATAATATATATATATATATTATAATTTACATATATTATTATATAATATACATATATAATAATAAATATTATATATTATCATAATATAGTAATAAATAATAAATATATCCTTTACTCTTATACATATAATATGCGCTCATAATCTAAGTTATATATAGGGTGATCAATATAATGACTATATAATATATATAATATAATTAACGATATATAACTTTTCAATATATAGGGTATTATATTATTCTGATTTGAT
>JABUQX010132964.1:0-10020 GCA_015478945.1 Trachelipus rathkii | reverse complement strand
TTTATTATTATTATTATTACATACATATTATTATTATTATAGTTACATACATACATATTATTATTATTATTGTTATATATATACATATATATATATACATTATATATAGATGAGCATATATATATATATATATGATATATTATTACATATATATTATGAGAAAGATATACATATATATATATATATATATATAATAGTTATATATATATATATATATATTATACATATATATATATTAGTTAATATACATATATATATATATACATATATATTATATATATATACAATCATCACTTCCACTCACTTCTCTCCTCAAGACTGGGGGGTAAGGTGCATGTACCGAAACAGAAAGTAGTAGAAGAATATGACCTCAAGTCGAAAAGAAAGTCCGCCTTTTATAAACTCGTCACAGCAGAAAAATTCAACCTAGAGCTTCATGGGACCCAACGGACCCTCACTATGAGATCTCGTCAATGTATTCCCTTGCATAGCACCAAGGATTTAATTGCACCAGCCACCTTCCTGCCATTCACAACTTTTCTACTACACTCTACATCATCCGTTCCCTTTTCATCCAACATATATCCTAAATATTTAAAATCAGACACCATTTCTAGCTGATCACCATCTAACATAACTTCAAAACCGAGGATTGTCCTCACTCACAACCATAACCTTACTCTTATTGTACGTTACTTTCAAACCTTCCCTACACACACTGCCAACCTCTACCAACTCTCAAACTCTCTCAGATTCGCCGCAATAAAACCAAATCATCCGCATATATATATATATAGTATATATATATATATATATATATACTATATATATATATATATATATATATATATATATATATATATATATATATATTAGAGATGGAACGAAAATGAATTTCTTATATTTGCGAAGACTAATACGAATATATTTTTTTTATATATTCCCGAATACGAATATTATGAAACCCATTCTTCTTATTCTATATTCAACATGAATATTAGATATCTTTAACTTAACTATTTTATATTGCACCAACATTATTTCTTATAAGAGTTCGGCCGTAGAATTAACTACGTTTCCAGGATGCGGGAGCTGGTCCAACTCTTAACAGTGCATCCCACCAATCTCTTACCCCAACAACCGCCCTTTGGAAAGGAGTTTTTGAAACTTCAATATTCAAATCCCTAAATGAGCTTGCTTGCAACACTTGAGGGGGGGCGGAGACAATCAAGATATGACCTTGCTAATAATGTCATATTAGGATACTTATTCACATGGTTTTTCCACCATTCAAGTGGATTATCCTCCAGAGGAATTCTTTTTTCTTCTAGATACATCTGAATGTTTTTTGAAATTTCCTGTGATAAACATTCCTCTTCGTCATCACTACTAGAAAAAGAATATTGCTCATGGCTTCTGATAAAGTTATGTTGGTGGAAGTTGAAGGCTTTTTTTTTTCTTAGGTAAGATTTCTTCAGTTTTAGATCTAGGTTGTGCCATCTTTGCTCTTTGAAAATTTCAGCATTTTTGTCCAATCTACACTATTATTTTTTCTATCACAGTTTGATGATTAAAAAGTTTTGTGCTATGTCTAATGTCCACTATTGTAGCTGTGGCATATAAATCGTTATTTTCCACAAGACCAAACCACTTTGTAATTTTTTCCAAGAGATTTTCTTTTTCATTAATCCTTGCTCTTCATGTGATGAAAGTACTTTTAACTGATTTTGGCGATAATATACACTATTCGTTTTGTATTCGGCTAAAAATTTCGAATACGAATATGAATACGAATAATAAAAATATGCGAATATTCTCAATTATTAATATAAATATTCTGTCTAATATATATATATATATATATATATATATATATATATATATATATGCTATTATTGCCCCCCATATATATATATATATATATATATATATATATTATATATATATATATATATATATATATATATATTTTATGGTTTCCTTTTTTATAAGAAATTTAAAGAACGACAAAGCTGTCAAGTAAATAAGTGCTTAATGAATAAGTTGAGCGTTGTTTATTTTTAGCATATTAAGCTTTTAAATAGTAAGCAAAATACACTTTTGCACAAATTAACCGTGCCCTAGGAGCAATTAGCTATTCTAATGCAAAAATAAATTATTAAATTTTCCCGGAGTATATTTTTACCTTTTAAGCAAATGTAAATAAGTGTTTGTTGTTACAATTTGCTGAGAATGGTAAAATTTTGGGGAAAGAAATTTTATGACAGAAAGTTTAAGACTTTAAATTTACATGATATATACTGCTGGATATTAAATATTAGATAAGATTGAATTTATTTTCAAAGTTTATTTTCAAAGGTTAAGTCAAACATAATGAGGACATATTAATTTATTCTAAAGTGTTATTTTAGAACCCAAAACTTGTGCAGCTTAATTTTATAAACCACGCTTACCAAAATTAAACATACCCAATTAACCGTATTATTTAAAACGTTCAATATATAGAGCCTTGTAACAAAGTAATAAATAAAAGATATCCGTGTTGACACTTTTAAAGATATAATAATAAATATTTACACACAACCCATAGAGCTGTTATTGAAACAGACTAATATACCGGTTATTAATTTTAGGAAATATTGTCTTTTAGATGTTAATTGAACATGGTACTTTTATTTAAGAATAGAGAATAAATAATAAATAAATAAACAAACAAATAAATAGATAAATAAATGAATAAAAAATTAAATCAATAAATAAATGAATAAATAAAAAATAAATAAATAAAATAAATAGAAAAAAAAAAAAATAACTGGCATTAAACTACGAAACTCTCACTAATGTAACTTTTAACTTCCTTGACGGATAATCGGTGTTGCTTATAATTGAAATTTTCTCAAAATATATGAGAACAGCCTTTCTGAATACGAATTAAAAGGAATCGATAAATCTCTCTCTTTTTGAGCTTCCTCCGTTTCTAATTTCAAGTTCTCCTCGAATTTCGAGATTAGGGAATCCATTTCAAAAGTTGGATGAGAAACAAAAATTAGAGCGAGCTTCAAGTGTGAATTTGTGTGCTTAGGTAATGAAATCATTCTTCAATGTTTAGTGAGCCTTATTTATATGCCAAATATGCATGGCATTAATTAAAATAAATTAAATTAATTAAAAGGTAAACTTGAGTAATTCGTATTTGTTTCTAATTTCTTTATCAAAAGATAAATTTATTTTAAGCGTTATTAAATTAAAAGAAAGTTTTTATTTTTATTTTTACTTTTAATTAACTTTAAAATATAGTCGGCTATGTAAGGGTATAATTTCAAACATTATATATATATATATATATATATAATATATAAATATATATATAGTACTATACTATATAATAATATAATAAAATATAATACATTATAATATAATACTATATATATATCATATAATGAAATTTGTTCATAAAACTTTGCTCTGCTCTCGCAATTTTATAAAAATAACGAAAATAAAACCTATAAGAGAAGTTTAGTGCAAAAAATAACTCTCTCTTCTCTCCTCCTCCTTTCAATTCTATATTTACATTACCTTTTCCAGTGCTAAGTGATTCGTCGAATATCACTTTATATTATGTATATTATATATATATATAATGTATATATCTATATATCATATAATATATATATAACATATATTATATATATATATATATATATATATTATATATATATATATATATATATATATAATATACGATAATATATATATAATATATATATATATATATTATATATAATATTATATATATATATATGATATAATATATATATATATTATAGAGTAATATATAATTATAATATACTATATATATATGTTAAATATGAATAATAATCGCAATATATAAGATGTTAAAGAAAGACACATATAAATGAGCGTACACAATGTAACTGTTCTCTGTGACTGAACACCCGCTTGTTGCGATATGAGAAACATACTACCCGGTGCTTTACGAATGGAACTATCCTTCAACAAAAAAAAGTTGGGGTTCAAGAACCAGTTTTAAAGAACCGATAGGATAGCTCAGTCGCTAAAGACCCGTGTATTATGTCCTCATAGTAGTAGCCCTAAGAATCCCGGGTGGGTATAACTGGGTACCCCGTACCCAGGGTCTCACGTGCATGATATTTGCATCTCCGAT
The DNA here is from genome assembly GCA_015478945.1 of Trachelipus rathkii. Taxonomy (NCBI): domain Eukaryota; kingdom Metazoa; phylum Arthropoda; class Malacostraca; order Isopoda; family Trachelipodidae; genus Trachelipus; species Trachelipus rathkii. The sequence continues at coordinate 5,834 of JABUQX010132964.1, read as the reverse complement.
GGCTACCTTTTTGTGCGCGGTTTGCGGTTTATTTTGGGGCGGTCTCTAATGTAGTCCATAATATTTTATTATGATTATCAGTCACTATTAGTTACAGTGGGTGAGTTATGTATTCTAGTAGTACCTTAACCACAAATGCTCATGACTTTTCAATGAGCTATTTTAATTACCCCTACCTCTATCATATTATAGTATCAATCTCACTACTAACTACTAGTGAATATACGAGAATCAGAATAATTTAAGGCACTGGACCAGGGCTCGACGCTACCTGTCATAGCTCATTTCCTTAAGATCATTATTCGATGTGGGCCTCACCCTGTTGGAACTATCTATCCTATGTGACTATGGAAGGCTATTACCCTGGGGTTCTGTGCCCCCAGCGGAGTCCCCTATTTTCATATTATACTAATTTCGTCATGTAACTGTATAGAGTTGATCAGTGTGTTGTAGTGCAGTGAAGCAACCATTAGTCTACATGTCCAAATTTCACGATAGCTGTTCTTTTATACACTCTTACACCCCCTCTGTTCTCCCCTCCACCTCCGTTTTCATCGTCATCTAATATACGTTCCTGAGTGTGTTAAGACCTAGCTAAACTATGTGCTCATGTAATCACCCCTCCCCCTCCTTGCTTTTGATCTAAACCGTGGTCGTAGCGTAGCAGACTGTACATGAGTGAGCGTTAGCACCGTCATTGAAAGAGAATAACTGAGCAAACTTTCATGAAAGTAGCTGAGCTACTTTCATTAAAGTCTACTTTCATGAAAGTAGTTGAGCCGGAATTGGTAAGGCGCAATCGAAACGTCGACACGCCGACGCGAAACCGCACGCTAAAGCACGCAAACGCACAATTACGCGCTTGCCGAACGCCTAAATATTTCGCTGGTTTATGGGAAAATTTCAATAATAAAGGGTGCGGATCTAATGGATAGTGTGTAGTGATAGATCCGTCAAGAGGATTAATACTAAGAATACTAGTACCTAATATATGCATATATATGTATATATATATTGATATAATTATTAATAAATCTATAATTATATATAATATATATAGTAAGTATATAATAATATAACATATATATATATATATATATATAATCTCATATATATATACTATATATATAATTATTTTTTATACTAAAACTAAATTTAATGTTATAAATACGTAAACAAATTTTACGTTTTTACATATCCTAAGGATAAGTAAATCAAATCAAAATCAAATCCACCATCCAACCACCCCTATAACAGCTATGACTATTGAAATTATAATTAGATTTATTAGTATATATTATTATTAAAATTGTTATATTTACATACCTAAAGCAGATAATCAATAAATCAAACCTACATCTACATACACCACTCCAAACCAGCTATGATCTATTGATCCTATTGATTCAAGTCACATTAGGATATGTTAAATATAACAATTTGTAATAATATAAAATTATGACATTTAAATTCAAGGATCAATAAAGATCAATAAAATTCATAGCTTTAGAGAGGGTGGTTGGAATGGTGGATTAGATTTAATTGATTACTGCTAGTAGGATATGTTAAAAACGTTGAAATTTTTACGTTTATTAAACATGAAAAAGCATAAAGTTTAGTAAAAGACAAAAATTAATATCTATATATATATATAATATTATATAATAATAATATAGATATATATAATACTCATATATATACTATATATACTATAAGTATATATACTTATAGTATATATATATATCATATAATATAATATATATAATATAATATATATCATCCAGATAATTAGGAAATCATTTATCTTCATCTTCACAACACTTACATCAGTCCGCCACCCTTATTATTGAAATTTTCCCATAACCAGCGAAAATGTGTAGGCGTTTCGCGCAAGCGCCGCGTAAAAATGCCTGCGGGTGCTTGCGTCGGTTTCGCCCGCCGGTCGACGGTTCGCGTATGCCCTTCAGTCCGCCATCGCTTACTTTCATGAAAAGTAGCCTTAGAAAGTAGCTCAGTACTTCATGAAAGTTGCTCATCGCTACTTCATGAAGTGGCTACCGCAACTCAATGTACGCTGCTTATCGCACACGTGACACGGTCTAAGGATAGAAACAGAAAGAGGGAGAGGAGGTGGGATACTAATGAAAGCACAATACCTAAGTTGCTAAAAACTACATCTAACATAAGTAAAACTGAGGCGTAGTAATGAAGACTAAGAGAAGTTGATAAAGTAAACAAATAAAGAGGAGAATGTGAGAATCCGAGTGGAATATTACTGAGTCTATTCACATTTAGATGTGACCTTCAGTCTCAGGTTTGACATTTTAGCCTTCATTTTACCTTTTTTTTTTTGAATTAGAAAAAGTCCAAAAGAATAAAACAACCTCCAATGGGTTTTTTGATGGTCTTATTTGCGAGAATGTGGGCTTCAATTGGAAAAGAAACGTCGCACTCGAGCGGACCACACAACCACAAGTTTTCACTCACGTACCCATGAACTCGAATGACAATGATAGCCAAAACCGGACCCCTGGGCGCACAACTCCGAGACCCGTGAGCGAGTTTCTAATCAACGCCCTCACTCTACCATTTCAGTTTACCGCTTGATGAAATTCACGCCTACCCCCCAAAAGACCGTAATTCCTTCTCCCCGAAAATCTAGATATCCGATCAAGACCAGCTGACAGGCACTCTCAAGCCCTGGATCCAGCATACTCTTCAAATTCTGATTTATCCCGTCACATACGTAGTAGAATATGGAAGAGTTAGATCTCAAGGCCAGAGCACGCCTAGACGGCGTAGAGACAAACGCTCATAAGACAAGATAGCAAAAGCGCATGTCGTATATGGAATAGTAAACACAAGCTCACGCCACGTTACATCGGCGAATCAATAAAAATATTGGACCCCATGGGGACCGGCCCACAAAATAAAAACGCAACCCTCAAAGTACCCACTCCGGGGAGATGCCAAAATATCACTCACTTAGACCTGAGTACGGGATTACCCCAGTTATACCCACACCACCGGCAGTCCTTAGCGGCTGACTTACTTGCAAGACAATTATACACGGGGCCTTTTTACCGAGGTCTTAGCTCATCCCTGTTCGGTTGCCTAGCTTTGAAACCATTCTGTTATCTTATGCAATCCCAACTTGTTTGTTTGAAGGATTAGAGTTAAGTTTCCCAATTAGCAGTACATTTGCACTTCTGGTTTTCTAATATAAAGTTCTCTTATCGCAACAACTTAGGTTTGAGTCTTCAATTCTTATCAAAGGAAGACAATGTTTTAATACCTACCTTTACCTTCTCCCTTAATATCTTATTGTCTTTTTCAATCTCAAGCTCCACTTGCATCCTCCTCTTCATTCCACCATTCATCATATCATTAACTATAAACTTTCCTAACACTTATAGCACATCACCACATACTTCTTCGCTCTACTATCTAACCATATATGGCTGCCTTCAATATATCGTGCTTACAAAGATTTATTCACTAAGGTTTTCACTGTCAATATATAAAAGTTATCATTATATATATACCTACAATCATATATATCAACATATACACCCGCGAAATATACATAATAGTACTATATACCTTTTATTATATAACCTATATGATCATATTATTATAGCTCTAGCATATACGATATAGTATAATAGTATGACATAAGTATATATAATACCCTAATTATTTACGTAATAAAATACTACTAATATAGCTATATATATCATACACTACTAGTATACTATATATAATTATCATATACCAAATACCCTTAAATACAAATATACCCTTAAATAAATACAGACTTGGAAAACCTTTTCTAAAAACACAACTCTATAAGTATTAATTAACTATTATAAAAGTCTGGATATCTTGTAGAAAGATACACTTAGCTACTTGATAAACGTAACAGCCAAGCATTGACCTCTTCACCCATCTAACAATTAAACAAAAGTGCAGGATGACCAATGACCGACGAGCGAGTTTCATAATTTTTCCATCTATTAATACACCACTCCCTCTTAATCTTGTTATTCGTTATTTTAGTAAAAATTGAGAGCAGAGCAAAGTTTAGAACAGAATTACAGATAAAATTTGTAAACTTTCTTGTCCTATATCTAGAATATTATTAATCATTTGTACGAAAAATATATATATATATAATACTATATAATATATACATTATCCTTATTTTTATATATATATATAATATATATATATAATATATATAATAATGTTTGAAATTAATAATATTTAAATACTATACATTTTAAATATATATAAAAAAAATAAAAATTAACTAACATTTAGATAAGAACAGTTTAAATTAATATCATCGCTTAAATAAATTAATACTTATGTTTATAAAGAATATTATGAATAATCATAAAATACTAATTTATTTCAAGTTTACCTAATTTCATAAGTTAATTTAATATTTAAATTGTATAATTTAATGATACACATCATAATTTGTGCATAATTTAATACACAAGCACTCGATACTAAATAAAATCCGTATATTAATAGTCAATATTTTGGACCTGAGCGTAAAATGACATTTCATTACCTAATGTATTCAGCTAACAACACTCGACATTGAATATCTCCGCTTTACTAATTTTGAAAATCTATCTCATCTGTAACATATTTAAAGAAAACTAATGACTTTTTCTGATGAAAAATCAGAAAAACGACGAATAATTGTATTTAAAGAAAAACACCGTAGGAAGTTCATTATTATCCACAAAAAGAAGAAAATTTATCGATTCCTTTATATTCACTATCGTATTCAGAAAAGGCTTTATTAAAATAAATATATAGCGACGGAATATTTATTTATCAATGTCATAAGCAACACCGATTATCCGTCAAGGAAGTTAAAAGTTACATTAGTGAGAGTTTCGTTCAATGAATTTCATATGCCACGTTATTTATATATTTTTTACTATTATATTTTATTTAATTATTTATTTTTATTTATATCATTATTTATTCATTATAATATTTTTACATTTATTATTATTAGTTAAAGCTTTGTTATTTATTATAATATATTTCACCACATAAAAAATAATATTTAGTAATAACAAAATTTTCACACCACCTCCTCAATTACAACATTCAAAAAAATCAATACTTTTCATAAAATTTAATACATAACCGTAATATATGAGTCTTAGTATATACATATAACTATGTAATAGTTTGAACTCTTATTTATACAGATTCTGATCGAACATATCTATAGTTTATTTTAAGCCGATAGAATGCGGTTGTCTTTCTTTGTATAATGATTTTATCTCTAGAGAGCGCACCTAGTCATTCAATAAATAGGAAATAACAGTTAAAAACTAGACAGTGTTGCCAAACCATCTTATGGCAAATAAATTCAATTATAGCCAACAGCATATAAAAACATAAAATAAATAAATAAATAAAATAATTTTAAATTACAAGTAAAAAAAAAAATGATATATGAAAAAAACGATACTGTCGTTTAAAAAATATCGATAAATCTATGCCAAGTAATGTGAAACGTTGCTAACTATAAACTACCTGATATATATATACCAACCTAAAATATATACCCTAATTAAAATATATTATTATATGTATCAATGAAACTAATATATAAATATAGTATATAAATAGCAATATACCTACTATAATGTATTACTACGCAGCTTTAATAGTAATGACACTTACACACTTACAAGAAAAACCATATTACATATTTGAGATCAGCGTATAAAGCCTATTACAGGAATGTAAAAAAAATAAAATATAAAGAAAGACCACTATGATAGAAAAATATAGTG
>JABUQX010132963.1:0-14731 GCA_015478945.1 Trachelipus rathkii | reverse complement strand
TGGGCAATTGCTTCGTTCGGTGCCTCGGTGGAATTGTTAACCGTTTCGCATTTAATGGTAACGCGCGTTGCTTCGTGCGCCACTCATATATATATATATATGAAGGACGTTAGAACTGATTAAATTATTGATGAGAGAGGTGCATGCCCTGCAAAGAGGAATTATTTGCATATTTTTTTAATACTTTAAAAATAAATTTAAACCATAAAATTAATTTCTTACAGAGCTGTTGTTGAAATTTAAAATAAAAACATTTTCCTGTATAAGGCAAATTATTTTCTTCTTATTATTTTATGGCTTCTATATTGAACTTGGTTAAATGGACGATCCGAGCTTTTCATATTTATTATATTAAATTAAAGTGCTCCACCAATTTCTGAATTCTGCTTTTGACTCACTTAATCAGTGTTTTGGAATGATGTCGTCGAGGAAAGATGTGTGGTATTATTATTATTATTAGTATTATTGTATTGTTTGTGTGTGTGTGTGTGTGTGTGTGTGTATGTGTGTGTCTCCTCTCTCTCTCTCTCTCTCTCTCTCTCTCTCTCTCTCCTCTCCTCTCTCTCTCTCTCTCTCCTATATATATATATATATATATATATATATAAATATATATCTCTCTATATATATATATATATATATATATATATATATATATATATATATATATCACTAATATGTATCATATATATAACATATATATATATATATATGTATAATATATATGCTATGTTGCTAACAAATAATATATGTAAATATATGTATATATAATATAATATGTATTTATGTGGAAGTGCATCCTGGGAAACAAAACTTCGAATATGTGCCTGAAATAATAATTATATATATATGTATATATATATATATATATATATATATATATATATATATATATATATATATATATATATATATATATATATATATATATATATATATATATATATATTCCACAATTCAAATGATTTATCGTCAATTACTTCTCTTTCTTCATAAAATACAAATCATCTTTTTCATCAGCTTTGAATTTGTTTACAGTCTACTTCATTTTAAGCTGATTGATACTAAGATGGAAATTAATTTTATGTTATGGGTCAATTGGTCAATTTTTCTCTTTATTTCTATCTCAAATAAAATTTGTAATGACGATTCTATCATTGCGTGTTAAAATGTTTCTTATATCTCATTTCTGGGTTGATCTTGCATGCAAGACCCCAACTCTCCTTCACATTTAAGTGTGCGTTGTATCATATATAATTTTTATAAGAGCTAAGTTAGTATTTTTAGATTTTAGTGTTTATTTTGGATGCATCAAAACTATTATACCACTAAAACTATGTCATTTATTTTTGCCTATGAATAGTTCCATTATATTCTTAAATTTTATTATTGTTTTAAGATGAAAAAGAAAAAGAAACTACATTGTTTTAAGAAATCTCTTTTACAAAATGTAAAATTCTACAATTGGAGGTAGGAAATAATCTTTCACTATCAATATTGCAAGAACAGATGGAATTTCAAACATCATTTAAATATTGCAGATATTTGGAGATGTGCGAGCAGAACCGCAAGGTGATGATATTCCTATCGAAAAGAAAGCCGTAGTAAAAAGATCGAAATCTTGTGTCCGTGGAAAAGGTAAGTTTTATAGAAATAAGTAGTAAATTCCAATTCTAATAATAAGTATTTTAAACTAGGCATTTAAGATATTAAAATTGGAACTTACTCCGAGTATAAAATTTAATATTTTAGCACAGTTAGTTAAGAAAAAAAACACACACACATTAAGCTACAAAATATAAATATTTCTCAATTAAGTGATAACCACATTGAATTAAAAATACTTTAAAAAATATTTCCCTATATTTTCGCTACTTTCAAGAACGTATCTATAAGAAATCGTTTTCTAAAAGGATTTGAAACACGCACTAGAAATTATCAGGACGATTTTTGAAGCTCCTTCTACATGAAATAAACATCTATAATTTATATTACAATTAAACAGTGAATTTTTGAAGGCTTCCAAACACCAAGTTTCTATTATTTCAAGCGAAGAAAAATTAATATTATTTTGTCTTCTGCCCAACTTTAGTTCAACATGATTTGCAAAAGATAGTTTATATACAATAAACTGTCATATACGAAATTTGACGTGAGCTAAAGTGACGGGTATTCATGGACCAATTCTCCATAAATGGTTTCTTATATGTTATAAATTAATAAATTTATATCGTTCCTTCCGTATAGGTGGAACTTTACGATAATGTCCCAAGAAATTCAAGCTCGCGTGCTCTTTCCAGTATTCTTTCAAGTATCATCAAAGTAAGTCATCTTCAATGACTCAATGTTATTTCTTCTCTTTTTAAAATATTCATATTTTATTTTAAATATTCACTCGACAAATCTATGAAACGACAAAGTTTGAAATTTTTCTATTATAATTTTTTATATTTGCAATAAGAGTTTACTCAAACTAAATAAATAAAAAAATAAAATATAAAATCATAAGATTTATAAAATAACAAATTCAAAGTCAGAATTTTTTTTTTAAACTATTTAAAATTTTAATATCATAAACATAAAATAAATATTCCAAAATCAAAAAAAAATGTCAAGTATTCACAAAGAAACTCTTTTTAAATCCAAAAATCAGAAACTTTTCTTATACAAAGCAAAAGCCTTACATTTCCCATTTCAATAAAATTAAGTGAATAAAGTTTATATATATTATATAATTATATTATATATTATATACTATATATATATAATAATATATTATATATACATATTACTATATATATATATACTATATCATATACTATTATACATATATATATAATATTATAAATATAGAATATTCTTTGGTGATATCTAATATATATATATTATACTCTTATATATATATATACTATAATATATATATATATACTATATATATATATACCTATAATATACTATATATACACTATAATCTATTAATATTATATATATATGGAATATGTGGTCGAATTAAAGGAGTTCTTCAGCGAAGTTAAGAAGAATAATGATTGGAGGTTCCATCACGGTCCATGACATATGAAGATTTTCTTAGTATGGCTATAGGGCAATAGGGTTGCCAACTAGGCCCTTTCGTTTTTCCTTGAATTACTCTTGGACCACGTTGATATCATATGCGCCCTCATGCAAATCCTTGGAGAGCTCTAAGAGAAACCGAGATTGAAGACTAATGGCAAGAAGCAATGCCTAGTTCCACTAAAGGGCGAAAACCCTACCTGAGGTGTTTTAACTCGAGACTGAGTCCAAACCATTACCCAGTGAGAAATGTCTTCTGGAGTGTTCTGTTTAAAACGTTTCGACCCAGAAGATGAAAGACGCGACCTACTGACAGCGACAAGCTCTTCCTGCATAGTGTTATAATTAATTATAGATTATATATATATATATACTATTCATAATATAAAAAAATATCTGCAAGTATTAGGATGTACTCACTAAATAATAGATACTAATATAATAATAAATAATATATATATATAATATATATAAATATATATATTATAATATAAATATTATACAGGCCCTCTTAACCATTCATGCCGCCCTAGGCAAAAAAAAAATCACCCTAATCATATGTAAATTATATATATATAATATATATAATATAATATATATATATATAGTATAATATATAAATATATAATATATATATATATTATATTATTATATATATATAATATATAATATATTATTATAGTATATTATAGAAGGGCCACATAAGTCTGAATTTCTTTTTCACAGTGTTTAGATTTGATTTTTAATTTTCCTTCAAACTTTTAAATTTAGCGTTTGTTAATGTTTAAATCAATTTTACTATCTTTTTTTATTCGGTGTTTATTGTTAGTGGGTTGTAAAATTCGTTCAGGTGTTTTTAAACTTTATTATTTCAATTACATATTTACTGTAAATACGATTTACTTATAACATTTACTGTTTAAATTTGGTTAGTGCGTCGTGAATAATTTTATACCTGTTTCACGTTGTTCGTTTTTGTTCTGTGTTGTTTTGTGGTTTGCTGTATGGCCGCTGTAAAGATGGCAGGATTTGCCACAGCGCGGACTTACTATGACTTTACTAATATCAGTGCTTGCAATCTAAACTCTGTATCCTGGAAATACCACCTCTCTAAACTCGAAAACCCAAACCTCTTGCTCCTGTCTGAGACCCATGATAGCTAGGAAATCTCTCTTATAACTAGATTTTAATATGTACCTACTATAACTTATTTCATAATTACCGTCTGAAGGTGGCGTATGTGCCTATGTAAACATAAACACCTCCTGTAACACTCTTTAAGAAATTCTCGAATCTGCCTAACTTCGCATGTTCGTGCTACACTTTTTCCCTTGCTACTACAATAATTTTTGTGGTTTCTCCACTGTTCATTTAAGCAGAACAGATTTTTCACGCCTTTTTTGAATATCTTACAACCTCTTACAAACTTTATATCTTCTCACTCCAAACTACTGAGGTTCCTCATTTGGGGGATTTTCAAGTAGCATCAACACGGAGATGGTTCGGCGCTGCTCTCATATGATTTCAGCCCGCTGAGAGGCCCGACTCCATCACGCACTTCTTGCCAAACAAAGACTCCGTGGACGCTCCACATCTTAAACCGAACCCACCATCACATTTCCCGCTGGATCGTCCCAACCCCAGATCTTTGAAACCACACTGCACTAATGTCTCCACCACTAGTCCTTCTCTTCTCTCTGTAAATACAACCCCTTCGCTTCCTATGATAAATCTGACCACAACCTAATTAGGTGTTTATATTTTAATTTTACTTCTCTTCCAACATTCCATCTCTTGCCCTACTGAGTTTTTTTCTTGGCACTTTATCGGACCGAGTTGGGTTGCTCTTTGCGTCGCTTCTTATAGCTTTATTTAATATCGTGACATGACTGTTCTTGACCTCTCGTGACGCGCTTCCGTTTCCTGCCGATAAGTGTTGAACTGTTAATCGTTTGATGGGATGAGCAGGTTCATTCCTTCTTCACTAAATCTTTCTCTCCTCATTAATCCATTGGTGTTCGATCGTGCTTGTTCTTCTGCCATTCAGGCTAGAGACAGTGCTTATCGGGAATGGAAAAATTCTTCTCCTATCACTCTTGCTAATTTTCATTCTCTAGAAATCGTTTGCAGAGATACTCTTCGACGAGCTAAACGGACTTTCATTAACGAAAGGGCGCTAACCCCCTAGGTTCTCCTACTGAAAATTTTTTTCTGTGCCTAATCTCTAACATCTCTAACAACTTCTGAATCTGCCTTTTCCTCCTCTTATTCGAATCTGACGGTTCTATTGCGAGATTCTCAACGAAAAAGGCCTCAATCTCTTTGGCTACTATTTCCTCTAAGCTCAACCCTGGCGATTCTGGCATTCCTCCCCCCCTCCTCCTTCTCCTCTCAGGTCTCCTATGCCTTTGCCTGTGATTACATTTGATCGGGTGCATGACTCCTGAAATCTTAGAACGTTAGAAGGCGGGTGAGCCCCGGATGCTTCCTCCCCGCGGAAGTTTTGAGGGGGGAATTGCCTTCGCGTGACGACCCCGCCCGCTCGTTCAAACTATTTACTTATGTCTCAAAAACCTAACACTTTCCCTCTAGTGTGGAAGGGCGCACTGTCCATCCAACACTATTCTTTCAACTCATTTCAATCTGCTCCTTCTTTTACTTCTAGAATTGCCTCTATGTCTTAATCTTTCCGATTTCGTATTCTCGCTTTGATCTGGATAGATTCCGGATCGGGTCGCGCTCAACCTGTGAAATTAATTCTTTAAAAAAACTCAACTTCTACAAATCTCCCTCTCTTAAGACACCTCTCCAACTTTCCTATCTCTTTTTTCGACGCGTTCCTCGCGTCTCCTGTCAATATAAACATCTGCCTTAACATGAAAACAAAAAAATGTCTTGGAAACCTCCAATCACCAACGGTTGCTAGACGGCCTCAAAGAAATCTGGAGTTTTGTTAGACTGTGATACTTTTTTCCTCTTCTCATTTACTCCAGCTATGGCAAGCCTCTTTCGCCCTGTATGATGTACTCTCTTCAACTGGGGGGCTTGTTCACCCGGTTTTTGGATCAGGTCGAGTCAAAACCAAAAAGACTTATAAACTGTCAGTTACTGTCCACTCTCTTGACCCTCTGATTACGCTTATATATCTCTTTTCTATATGGTACCGCGCTGCAATGCTCGATGGAACTTGTCGACTCGCTACCACCACCTTTACGACGCCCTGTACACTAGGTGTGCTTGTGTCTGTCGCACGAGTTTTGTTGGATATTGCGTAACTCCAGGCTAGTCGCTGCGGTGCTTCCTCTTTTCTTCACCTTGTCTGTGGAACTCTCTTCCAGTTCTTCGTGTTTCTCGCTAATTTAATGCTCCCTCACTTCAAAGCTGCGTCTGTGCTCATTTGCTAATTTGCGTTAAGTTGATTTTTTGTTGAATTTAACATCCCCTCCTTAATAGAGTTGCCCTGATGGTGTGACAACTTAATATATATAAATATATAATATATATATATAAATATATAAATAATATAATATAATATATATATATATATATATATAAAATAGTATATTATAATATTATAGTTTTTTTTTTTTTTTGCTGTCGTGTCTGCTTCGTTCTAGCCAACTAGGACCGGGGCCCTTATTTTCTGCCGCCTAGCATTTGCCTTAGTTTGCCTAGGGTAAGAGCTCTGTATAATATATATTATATTTATATATATATATATATATATTTATATATATATATATATTAATATATTATATATATATATATATATAACAATATATATATGATATATAGTATATATTATATATATATACTAATAGATATTATATAGATTAAATATATATATATTATAAGTTATATATATATAGATATATATATATATATATATATATATAATATATATACATATAGTATATAGTAATAATAATATATTATATTATATATATAAGTATATTATATATATATAGATGATGATATATATATATAATTATAATTAACATATAATATATAATAGTATATATATAATATAATATGATATATATATAGTAGTATATATGTAATTTATATATAATATAAATATATATAATATATAAATATAAATTAAACTTACTATATAGTATATATATATATAATACGATACTATATATAAATACTATATATATACTATAGCTATAATATATAATATATATCCTATATATTTATATAACTATATATATACTATATATAATATATATATATATAATATATATATATATAATATATTAATATATATATATATATATATATAGATGTATAAATTTAATATTATATATATATATATAATATATATATATATATATATATATATATATATATAGTATATATAGATATATATATTATATATATAATACTACTACTCTCTATACCTACTAATCTATAACTCTATCATGCTCTTTCTCTGGCGCGCGCAACAAGCACGATGGCCTCACCAAGTTCCTACTAAGATTATGGGAAGTTCCCAATTACCTGAACCAGTTTCAAATACCGCCACGCCCCGAGCAAGACGTTGGAGTTGCAATAGTCAATATGGTATTGAAAATAGATTAATTAGAATCCATACTTTCCAGTTTAGTTACAGTGAAGACTGAGCTACTGGTCAAGTCTTGGGTCATTTTGAGTTGACAGGGGTAAGAATGATAAGTTTATAAATGACGTTACACGAAACTTCTCATATGTATTGAGTTATGAGAATTGAAGAGGTCAGAATAGTAAAATGTTTTATATTAGGATATTAAAAGAAAATATTGCAAAACAATTCGACTGGGCAATAGAGAATAAGAAAAGAGTATAAGACGAACATAAACAAGAAGAATCGCCTTTTTGAGGAATATCTCCGAGTGACGTTAAGCCAATATGGTGATGCATTACTCCATGCGGGACGAATGACGCCCTTCCTAGAAGAGCAACTTACATTGTTGACATGAAGAAATTCGCAATGGGCCTAAAAACACCAACTCTAAAAGATTCTTTATAAGAGAAATAATTGATCCTTTCTAAAGATAGCGAGAAAACGAAACACTTGAGAGAGAGAGAGAGAGAGAGAGAGGAGAGGAGAGAGAGAGAGAGAGAGAGAGAGAGAGAGAGAGGAGAAATAATGTGGTCCTTCAAATCAAGTTAACAAGAAATGGAAACACCATGAACAAAGGTTTGAACTATGGGATTTCAAAGATGCTGTAGTTCTTTGGAAGATTTTCCCTAGTAGTAAGATAAAGAATTTGAGTTTTTGAGTCATTGAAAACAACCATGTTCTCAATGCCATATTTGGAATTTTGATAAATGTCAGAGGTTAGCCGTTCCAAGGTCGCCTCCCTAGCTTGGACAAATTGATGTGAGATTTTACATTTTTGAAGATGAAATAAATATTGAAAGGAGGAGTCGTCAGAATGGGGGTGAATGGGTGAAGAAGTAATAGGAAAAAGATCATTAACGGAAAGTAGAAAAAAAGTTGGAATATAGGACAGAACCTTGGGAAACACCACTATGTATATACTTAAATGATGAACGGTGGCCGTCTACAAATGTTACTGTTGATCGATCGGAAAGGAAGTCAGGAAATCAGGAAATCAAGAAGTCAGGAAATCAGGAAATCAGGAAATCAGGAAATCAGGAAATCAGGAAATCAGGAAATCAGGAAGTCAGGAAGTCAGGAAATCAGGGAATCTGAAAGATGGTTAGAGAAAGAAGGACAAGCACCAAAAGAGCTAGGTTTAGAAAATCAATGATTTGTATCAGAATCTATTGAAAGGATTTCGGTATATTTAGCGCAACAACAAAAGATTCACCGAAATGCCAAAGGGCCGAGGGCCGATTGCCGCGTGTCGAGGCCCAAGGGCCGAGGGCCAAGAATAAGAGAGAATGGAAAAAAACTCACCAGCAAAATGTTTCTTACGAAAGCCATACTCACGATCATAGATAAGATCTAAAAAATTGAGATGTTTCCAAACCTTTCTGTTAAGGAGAGATTCAAAATCTTTAGAAAAAAACGTTCGCTGGGGATTATATAAATATAATCCTTCCCTGGGGATTAGGTTAAAGTAACAAGGCGATAGTTTGAGGGTTGATAGTTCCCTAAATTGAGCTCACGTTAACAGCTATATGTCTCCAGGCTGACTTAACAGCTCCATGTTTCGTGGCAACTTCCATTCATTCGCCAGAATTGTTTCATTTGGCGAATTCCTATACCATACGACAGATTTGGGAATAAGGAACGCGAAACATTTGCAGCTTTTGTTATGACTGGTTCAATAATTTTACATAAGAAACATACCAGAATAGACTTAAACATCTTCACAAGCTCACGATAGAAAATAGTTCCATAATATATTTCAAAAAACTATAATACGATCGTTTCAACACACACACACACACACACACACACACAACCCACACACACACACATCACACATAATATGATATAATAATATATATATTATATATAATAATATAATATATATATAATAGTATATAGTATATATATATTATTATATATTATATATATATAGTATATATATACATAATATATATATATATATATATATAATTATAATATATATATTAAAGTATAAATATAATATTAATATATAATAGATATATATATGATACACTATAGTGATACAGGATAGATTTAACTATATATATATATATATATTATATAATATATATATAATATTATATATATATATATATATATACAAGATATATATATATATATATATAATATAATATATATATATATATATATAATAATATATATATATATATATATATATTTATATAATATAATAAATAATAATATTATATATATATATATATATATATATATATTATTAATATAATATTATATTATAATAATAGATATATATAAGTACAGATATATATATATATTATTTATTATATATATATATATATATATATAATATAATATAGATATGTATATACTTATATATAATATAATATATATATATATAATAATATATATATAATTTATATATATATATAATATAAATATATAATATAATATATTATATATAATATAATATATAGACATACATATATATATATATATATATATAAAATATATATATATATAATTATATATATATAGATATATATAATATATAATATATGTATATATACTATTAAATAATATATTATATATATAATATATATTATATATATATATCATATGATGAAAAACTACAAACTTCACGAAGTTCAAATTTATACAGAATTCACTTCCCCCTTGAGGTTATAAAAAGAAGAATAGAAGCTAATTAATTTTGTATAAATTCAACATTGAAAAAAAGAAAAAACAACACACACAGATAGTGATTAAACATGAGCTTCGTGCTCGTTACTCAAACACTTCGTTGGACAACTGAAATAACAAAATTTAAGTACTTACAATTTAGCTACTTTTAAAGTCTCCTTGGTTAACTATTTTCTTTGGGTGGATAGAATACTTTTCAGCTGTTATACTTTTGAAATTTTGCCAAAAAAACAATGATCTTAGGTACATATTGATTGTTTCGTCTACCTGAATTTCACCTTGTTGCTGATTAAAATTTTTACTGTTCTTGATGATGAAGGATTCATAAATTTTTCTATTTCTGTGCTTTGAAATGTTTTTATGATAGTGGCTGTTTTATATAATTTGATTGTAATTTGTCTATGCTACTACGGAGGAGATTGTTCATCCTTTAAATCGCTTTGTGTGTTTTAATCTAAATTGTTCGGAAATTATGAGTTCACCTATATATTTTTTTTGGGCAATTATTACAGGAAATAAAGCCTGAATCAATTGTTGTTTTTGTTATTATTAGTAGGATTATATTAGATTACTATTTTTACGGCAATTAATTATAGTACGAATAATATTATTGGGTATGGGTAAAATGTTTCTATGCTGATGATTAGTTAAGGTTGAATGTAAATATTTGTTGGCCTTTATGATCATTTATTTATATAACGCTCTTATTAATGAAAATTATATGTTAGTGTTTTAATTTCGGTTTGAGTATTAACGCCGTACAATTTGAAGCTGAAGGAAAAGGTTACTAATTTCTGCTTATAAGTGGAAGTGTCCATGAGCCGAAAACCAGTTTTATAGATGAGGGTGCAGTTTGGCTTTCGATAAATGTCTTAAAAGAAGCAGTTGTCTTGTGTCCATGGAGATATTTAATCCAAAAAGTTTATTTGTATGGTTGTTTGCTGCTTTCCACTGAAATTTATATCTGTATTATATTACTAAAGTTAAGAATTGGTTTTGATTAGTCCTTTGATAATGAAAAAAAACATCGTCCAACGTAAACTACCACCTCATGAGGAAATTGGTGGATATGTGGTAAATTCTATTAATTCCATAAAGATGCTACTAAAAACTGGGGAAAGTGATAAAAGCCTCAATTTCTGTATATTAAAATTTCTTTGAAATTTGAAAAGAGGAATGATCGTGAGTGGAGGTGAAACTAGTTGTTTGTATGTGGAGAAAGGATGTTTAGGGTGATATTGATAGTGTTAGATGATATTCAAGTTAAGACTATGGTGAAGATTAACAGAAACTTGTGTGAAAAAGGGGTGGTGTGTACATCAAAACTAAACTAAATATAGTTCGGAAAGGTTGTTTTTTGTGAATTAAAATGAATGAAGTGTCTGAGTTTTTTATGTGTAAGGTAAAATATTCGCAATGAGAGTTGTAATTGTTGGGATAAACCATTTTAGAGTTTCTGTGTACTGGCAATTATATGTGTTGGATTAGTGGTTACGTCTGGGATGTTGTTCTTGTGGATTGGGACTGCCGTAAAAACTTGTAAGTATAGGAGGTAGGCCTGTTGAATTATTTTTAAATCTTTTGGTTGGTAAGATATTGGAGAGAGATTTGTTGAAATGTCGAGAATTTTAAGTTTTTTATTTATCGGATGGTGTATGTGTTGGAATTGTTAAGCAAATTGTAACATTTAGTGATTTTTATGTTATATTTAATAAAACTTTGTTATTCCCTTGTCTTAACAAGAGATTGATGTTTTGTTTGCTTCAATTTAAAGAGCAATGTAAAACTTTTGGGTCTTAGTAGCGGTAATGTATTAAGGATCTTCTCTGTAATTTAAGTAAAGATACCTAGCAATATTCATTATTAATTTCTGTATGATTGCTTCTCCAGGTCAAATTAAATTTTTGTTAATTAACCTATGATCGGTATCGGGAAGGGCAAAACTTAGGCCATAGCCTAAAACTGTCAGTTTCGTTTGGGTGTAAATGTAATCGCAGTATTTTGATATATTTCGGGTATGTTTTTGGTATACAAATGCTGTGTTTTTGAATAAATTGGTTCAATGTTTATTTTAGATGAAGTTTCTTAAGTTACTTTTCTCTCTAATGATGTAAGCTATCTAGTAGTTTGAAACAGGGGGTTAAATCTGTAAAATGTGCAAATTATTGATGAATTGTTAAAAAATTATAGTATTTTGTCTAAATCTTTCTCTGACGATCCGGACTTATTCCTGAATACTCAATAATAACGTGTTTGTAAATCTCTGGCAAAGGTTGTGTTTTGTTTACAAAGACGTAATTGGGGATTAAGGTTCTCGGGATAATACACTCGTCTAGGCAATTTTGAAGAAATTACAGGTTGCATTTCGTAAGGTTTGCAGAAGTTAATGAGTCCATGTATAGCTTCTTTGCGAAATAATTTAAGTTCAAAAATGGTAAAACCTCTGTTGAATACGGGTTCATATCGATGGATGATTAACTACAAACTTCACGGTAAGTCAAATTATACAGAATTGCACATCCCCTTTGGTTTATAAAGAAGAATAAAGCTAATTAATTAATGTAAATTCACATGAAATAAAAAGAAAAAAACAACACTACACAGATAGTGATTAAACGTAGCTTTCGTGCTCGTTCTCGAGACACTTCGTCGGGACAACTAAAATTAACAAAATTTAAATTATTACATTACACTTTTAAATTTGGCTCCTTCTTTGTGGTAACTATTTCTTTGGGTGATAGATATACTTTCCCAATTTTATACTTTTTTGAGAATTTCCGAAAGACGATGATTCTTTGAGGTACATATTGATGTTTCGTCTAGTCTGAATTTCACCCTGTTGTGATTAAATGTTACTGTGTGATGATGAAGTAGTTCATAATTTTGCATTTCTGGTTGAATGTTTTATGAGTAGTGCGTTGTATGATAATTGTGTGATTGGTGTAATTTGTCTAGCTTACTACGGAGAAGGATTGTTTATCGGATCCTTTAAACCTCTACTTGTTTTTTTTTAATGTTGGTGCAACTAATCATCGTCACCTATATTATTTTTTTGGGCAAGGTGATACAGGATAAGTGAGTATAAATGGCCTGAATCAATGTGTTTGATTTTAGTTATTAGTAGGTTTTAAGTGACTGTTTAAGAGGTATGGTTATTGATTAACTTATTTTTACGCATCAGATATAGTACAAAATATTCACTTGGTATGGGTAAAACTGTTGTATCACTGGTATTATTACGATTAAATGCAAAATTTTGTTTGGCTTTTGATACAATTTATTTACATATATTCGGGGTTAATTTATTTGTAAATACATTTTTTTAGTGTTTTAATTTCCACTTTCAGGAATTCAAACCTTTTCCTCTCTCTTATGGATCGTCAGTCGGAGTCGTAATTTTGAAGAGGGTGGAGTAGGAAGTCTAATTTTCAAGAGGTCGAGTCGGGTCGCAGCTCGGCAGTCGGAACTTCTCCACAGATAGTTGTCGCGTCGCAATTCTGTTCGACTTGATTGGACTACGAAGAAAGGACTCTTGAATGGACTCAACCTTTCCACCAAACGTTTGACTTCCGACATCTACATCACAAAATGCAATTGCCAAACTTCGAAATTTTTAACAAGCACCTAGTTCAATTTGAATTAATTCTTATAAATCAACCTTCAACCATATACCATCTATATTTAAGAACCTGAGAAATAAAAACTCCATGGTATGGAGAAAAAATTGATATCATGACAATGTATATCTAGCTGCAGTAATATTATCAACTGAAAGCTAACCTAACTAAGAAGGACAAATTAACATGCTATATCTCAAATTTGCAGATTGGCCATTTGTTATTAAAGTGGTGCAGAAAGTTCCAAGAAGAAAAGAGTACATCTTAAAACATGTTGTAAGTGACTAAACTACAACTATCTCCTTACTGACTTTCTCTAAGTCATTTCTTCAGAAAGTTTCAGAGATAGCTATGAAAAGCTGAGATATTGAAGAGCTTAGTCAGAAGCGCCATGGTTCAAGAAAAGGTCAAGCCCTTCAATCCTTGCACAATATTCCCATTAACCTAAACAAAATTCTTTGCTCACTTCGAAAGAAGTTTACAACAATTTTACTGTTACACTGTCAAAGAGTTCATCAAACATGTACCCAAAAGCTAATTGCTTTACTGCCTTACCTCCAACGCAATAGCGTTGAACTGCTTTTCTGCTCTTCGCATTATAAAAATCAGAGGAAAAATGAAGAAGAACCTGGCAGATGCTATTCTATTTTAAAACTAATCATTCCAACAACAATTATGTAAGTTTATGTAACTAAGTAATGTAGTATTATATATATATAGTATAATATCTGAG
>JABUQX010132962.1:45000-56900 GCA_015478945.1 Trachelipus rathkii | reverse complement strand
TTAATAATAATAATTAAAACTAAAAATTAATAAAAATTAAATAAAATAATTAAATTGTAAATTAAATAATTAAAGAAAATTATTAAAATAAATAATTAAATTAAAAAATTAAAAGAAAATAATAAAATTAAAATAATAAAATTAAAAATAATATAAATAAATAAAAATCATAATAAAAAATAAGTAAATATAAAAAGTATTAAAACAAAATAAAAAACATATAATGTTAATAAATATATGAGTTTAAAGCAGTAAAACATGAGTTAAACAGTAAAACATGTGAGTTAAAGCAGTAAACATGAGTTAAAGCATTAAAAATACGAGTTAAAGCAGTAACATGAGTTGAAGAGCAGTAAAACATGAGTTAAACCAGTAAAACATAGGAGTTAAAAGCAGTTAACAGCGAGTAAAGCAAAGCATTACTAACCTTTGTTGCGAAGGTCAAAACACACTCTATTGATTACGGACTTTACTGCTTTAAGTAGTAGTATAATAAATATATGAGTTTAAAGCAGTAAAACATATGAGTTAAAGCAGTAAAGCAGTAAAACAAAGCCATACTAATCCCCTTGTTGGTTGGATGATGGGATGATTTACTGATTTACTGCTTTAAAGTATGTAATGTTAATAAATATAGAGTTAAAGCATAAAAATATGAGGTAAAGCAGGTAAAAACATAAAACAAAAAGCATTTACTAAGCCCTTTGGTGCTAAGTAAACCTCTTACTTGATTTACTGATTTACTGATTAAGGTATGTAATGTTAATGTTCTTAATAAAATTTCAGTACAATTGTCAGTAAAAATGATACTCATATTATATTTGTAAAAAGAATTTTGAATAGTTACATTGAGATTATATTTTTTGTTTGGCGCGGGCGATATTATACCTAGGGGAAGACATCAATATTAGCTCTGATCTATGATGAAGGCTAGAAAAGGTTAGAACATGCATCAATGCGACGCGTCAATCCATCAAAGTTGAGCATCCATGCTGAACGCATCAAATTTGAGGCATCCAAAAATATCTGAGTGTGTGAGTGTAAGTGCTATCTCTGTGTGTGCTGTGAGTGTAAGTGATATGAGCCAGGCAAGTGTCTATGCTAGTGGAATGCTTATAAGTTCCATAATGTGTATGTATGTAAGTGACAGTGTTCTAATGTATAGGGTAAGTGTCTATGGAGAGTGTAAGTGCTTATACGTGTCATAGTGTGATAAGTGTCATAGTGAATTGACGTATAAGTGTCGATAGTGTATGTGTGGTATAAGTGACAGTAGTGTGTATAGATGCCATAGAGTAAGTATCTATGTGTGTCTAGTGTGTAGGGAGAGTGTTAAGTGTCTAAGGGTGGTGATGTGTGATATAAGTAGCCTAGCGTTGTGCGTGTTGTGTTGTGTGGGGGGGGTTTGGTGTAATATCATATATAATACTATAATTATATATATATATGATATAATATATATATTATATATATATATATATATATATATATATATAGTATATATATTATTATATATATTATATAATATATATATATATATATAATATATATACTATATATATATTATATTATATATTTATATATATAATGATTACTAATATATATATATATTAATTATATATATAATTATATATATTAATATAACATAATATATAATTACTATAATATATATATACTAATTATAATATATATATATTGGCATAAGTGTTAGGAAAAAAGACTAATCAAGTAGGAAGCTCCATACACTTGTAATCATACACAATTGATCTCCTCATACCTTATAACCTAGGGTTAGACACCCATATTAGGGCCTCAGGGGAGGCCAGAAAAGGCTTGAAAAAAGTAGCACTATTGGCACTCAGTGGCCTATTGGCCTCCACTTGCAACTCGTTGGCACTATTGCATTCACCTGGCAACTCACCTGGCACTCATCATAATTACTCATAGAACATTAAGAACATCCTAATTGTTATCTTAGTGATTGGGAACCATCAAAGTGGAGCCATCATCATCTAGAGTATCAAAGTAATCTCAATATAGATGCTACAGAGATAGCCACAAAGAGAAACATCAAAAAAAACGCTAACCTTCAAAGATGCATACAAGTTGACCATCATAGTATGAACCATTAAGGTTAGGTGTCATCAAGAATGTTGTAAGGTATAAGTGTCATAGTGATATATGATGTGTGTGTGTGTGTGTGTGTGTGTGTTGTACGTCAGTGTTCATGGGTAAATGTAATGTCTATGGGTGAGTAAGTGTGTATAAATTTCTAGTGAATGGTGTGTATACTATGACATATGTGTATAAGTGGCATAGTGTAAGTGTCTATGGGTAAATGTTAAGTGTCTATCGGTAAATGTAAAGTGTCTTGGTTGATGCATGATGGGTGATAATGCCAGAGTGAATGTGTGATATAGTGACTGTGTGCAATAAGGTCATAGGTTAAGTGTCTATGGGTGTGTGTGTGTGGTTGTGTGTAAATCTGTGGTGTAAGTAAATCTGTGTGTTTTTGTGCTGTGTGTTGTGTAATTGTGTTGTTAAGTAATCTGTTTTGGTGTTGTAAGTAATCATGTGTGTGAGTGTAAGTAATCTGTGTAGTGTAAAAAAATCTGATGTGTAAGTAAATTGTGTGTAAGTAATCTGTGTGTGGATGCTGCGCGCGTGGCGTGGTTAGATTTGACCGGAAATATCACAAAACATTCAAAAAATTAGGCTAAGCCCTAAGGTGCCAAAAGGGTGGGCAAAACTGACCCATAGGAGACAAAGTTTCGAAAAAATAGGGTGTCTCAACATTAGGTTCTCAAAACATTAGGTTGCTCCAAAAAATTAGTGGATTTCTCAAAAAAATTTGGGTTCTCAAAATTTGGTCCTCTCAAAAAAATAGGTATCAAAAAAATGGTTTCAAAAAAATTAGGTTCTCAAAAAATTAGGGGTTCTTCTCAAAATTAGTGTCTCAAAAAAGTTTGGGTCTCAAAAATTAGGGGATCTCAAAAATTGGGTCTCAAAAAATTTGGTTCTCAAAAATTGGTTCTCTCAAAAAGGGCTAAGTCCCGTAAAGGGGCCAAATAGGGAGGGGACTTACGACAGACGGATTGCGTTACGCAACCGTTGTGTGGAGCGCCCTTTTCTTCGAAGGGCGCCAAAAAGGTGCAAAGGCCAAAATCAAGGCTCAGATAAGGTCAAAGCAGGTAAAATTCGGTTATCATTTATTTACCCAAGGGAGCCTCCAATTGGAAGAGCTAAAATTTGGTTATCATTTTTCCCCCAACGGGTCCAATATCCCCCCCTACTACTGCCCTCTTTTTATTGCTGTTTATCGGATTTTTTGGTGTGTGTCCTTCCTTTAATATGGTGAAATACTTTACTCATTGCTGATCATGTATGCTACCGTGACATTCTATGTTGAGCGTAATTCGTTGTGTATCCAATATAAGCGGCGTTACATTCACTTTAGAACTTATAAAATCACGTACACAACGTTACTACTCTCATCATCTCCGAAAGCGCTTCAAGAGTAGAGAAAGCACGAGCTCAGTTTCAAGGGTTAATAGTAAGAGTACTAATATAAGATTCTTCCCGTTCTTTTGGCTTTAAAATGTTACGTTTAAAATTAATGTTATTTGGTTTTCTTCCCTATTTTCGTGGAATATATTTTTCAGGTTTTATATATACTAGGTGACGTATCTTTTTCATTTTTCATTATGGCATGGAGCTTTTAAAGTGATTAACGTGTGCTATGACTAGTTTATATCTGTTAAGTATACTGAGGGATTATTTGTTTATCAGATTCTAGTTATTCTGGTTAATTTCTAAAGTCAAAAAGTCAATCAGACGATATCTTAAAAGCTCGGTGTGAACTAAAGTCTTTATAGTAGCAATTTTGTAGTTTAGAGAAGTGAAGAGTCGAAATTCAAGTATGTTTCCTTATCTGTAGATTTAACGTAGACACTTCTATCAATTTCTCCATCTTCTTTAATTTTAATGTTAATGTCTAAGAAATTAATATAGTTATTTTTTGCCCTTTCAAAAGTAAATTTCAACCACTGAGGACGTTTCTAATTTTGGATTTGAACTCTTGAACATGTTCTTGGTCGTTAAATATTACAAAGGTTTCGTCTACGTATCGAAGTTAAAACGATAGGATTGAATTGGGGCGTGTTCATTAAAAATTTCGGTTGTCTACTGAGAATGTAAAATCGGATAAAGTTGGTCCTAAGGTGATCCCATTAAACACCATAATTTATATATATATATAATAATAATATATATATATATATGTTATATACCATATATATATATATAATATATATATAGATATATAAATATGATATATATATATATATATTTTTTGTATATATGTTTTACCATTGAAGCGGAAAGAAAGGTGTTTCAGTAGCTACATATATAAGTAAAACTTATTGAGGATGTCGTTCATCTATGATGGCGGGCGTTTTATTTCATATATAAACTTTCTATATTATGTTAATATTTCAGATACAGGAACATTCGGTGGAAAAGACTTTCACATCAAAGATATAATTTTTGTTAACATCGAAAAGAATAATGTTGCTTGTTTTCAAAAATTCATCTGTCGATTTAACTATAAATTTTTCGTTAAAAATATGGTCTACATTAGGTCTGCTTTCAATATTTTGAGATATCATGACGTCACAGGTACCAGTCATAACTTACTATCGGTCTAAGGTGGTTCTCATGTCTTGTAACCTTGTAGGCCATAAGATGGTGTCCATTATGTATGATCCATTCTTCTTATTTTATGTTAAATTAATGTCCGTGATCTTGCTGAAAGCAAATTAATGGTCTTTTTAACTTCCTCTGTTTGACTTTTTAAGTATGGGGTGAATTTTGTTTCATCACTAATGATGGTGTTTAGCTTTTTAATGTAATCTTCTTTATTCATGACTACTACCACGCCTCCCTTATCAGGTCTTTGTATAACTATGTCGTTGTTATGTTTAAGGGATTTAATAGCATCTTTAAATTCGTTGTTTAAAGGATCTTTAAAAGCTTCTTTAGGGAAATGTAATCAAGGTTTTTTAATGTTAGTTTTAAATTCGTCTTACATTCGCTAATTTGTTTAATCTCTTCTTTCCTTGCAAGTTCTTTATGATTCGTAAAAAGTTGTTGCAAAACCTCATCTCATTTGTAATTAAGCTACCCTTTTTCTTACATACCTTAAGTTACCCCAGTTCTAATAACTCATTTTCCTTTTCGTTGCAAGCGGTATAGCTAGATATGTTTAAATTTCGAATATTAAGACGTTGAAGAACAAATGTCTGCTCCATAAAGATTTGATAATTTCTTATTATGTACAAGGCGTATTTCACACTCATATTGCCTAATATTTCTCTGAAGGTAAAAAAGCAATAAAATTTAAATTTTGAAATGGTCTTGTGAAGCTCTTAAAATTAAAGATAATACATTTTCGTATATAACTTTGTGTTCAATTTTTTTTATTTATTCTCTCTCTGAGAAGTGATGACTTAAAACTTTTAGTCTCAGAACGATATTCTGGCTTTTGGATCGTATATGTAGAATCCGAAAATTTGAGGAGCTGATTCTTCAAGGCCATATTCTTAAAAACTCAATATCACGCATTTATTTTAATGTACTGATTTTTGTTGCTTTTTCAACTCCTAAATGTGTTTCTATCTACAGGAAGAAATTTTTTAGTTATATCCTGGAATAAAGTAAGAACTATTATGTAATAACAGGACAAGCTTCGTCCGTCACTGGTCGAACATATTGTCAAGGAATAGTTTTATTTTTTTTATGATATTTCTAACAATTTTTAATATAAAGGTGATTGTTTTAACGTTGTGTACCGATTTCAATATTCTGAAAGTGGATGTAACGCCGCTTATATTGGATACACAACGAATACCCTCAACATGAGAATGTCGTAGCATAAGTATAAGCCGAGGGTAAAATATATTCAACATATTAGGAAGAACACCCACAAAAATCCCGATAAACAGCATAGAAGGAGGCTTCTCTATCATAATAGAAGAAAGATTTTTATTGAAATTGCGCCTCGGGGAATATTGCTCTTAAGAAACAAAACCGAGTAATAAACATAAATATTAATTGAAATGTCTAGAATTTTGGTAAATATGTTTTCGAATTAGACAAAAATGCAACGTAGGTTAAATTTGAATGAATTTAAAATAAAAAAGTTATCTTGCTTTCCATGTCAAGTGAATTTTTATTTGAAGTTAAAATGTTGCTTATAGTTCTTTTAATAACGTTTTCTATTTTAAATTGAAGGTAACCATTATTAACTAATTTTTTCGTGATTCTTATCACCTCTTTGTTAAAGATCCACGTTGAAGTATTTAAAAAGAACTGTTGAATTAGGTTTTAATAATTGATAGTTTATACCTTTAGTATACTTAGAATCATAATTTGTCGTTAATAAACTTGGATCATGGCTACTTTTAACATTTACCATCTCTTTCACTCTACCACTTTTAAAACAAAAGTTAAGAAACTTAAATGAAGTTTTGGTTATTTTTAACACCTCATAAGGACCGTTAAGAACGGAATTAGTGTTTAAGTCTTTCTATGAAATTTTTTAAAGGGCTTTGAACTTTCCAATATGACAAAAGTGTCATCGACGTATCTTAAAAATGTCTTCGGGTTAAATATGTTATTTTCATTCATAATTTTGTTTTCAATATTAGACATGTAAAAATCGGCAAACGTTGGGCCCAATGTAGATCCCATCGAAACACCATTTTTTTGTATTAAATTTTCATTATTAAAATTAAATGGCGTTTCTGTAGTACAGATAGTTTAGAACTTTTTTAAAATTGTTTTTCGATATTAGGTGGTGGTTTATCTCTGTTTTAATAAACTTCTTTAAATATAATGTCTATTGTTTCTTTAACTGGAACACTAGTGAACAGACTTTCAACATCGAGAGATACTAAATAATCAGAATGGAGGAATTCTGTTTCATTAATGTGCAAGAGAAATTCATCGGTAGATTTTACTATAAATTTTTCATCTAAGTATGAACACAATATTGTTAATATATTTTGCATGTCATATGACAGTGCCAGCCATACTTGTTATAGGACGTAGGGGAGGATTTTATAAGTTCTTGTGGATCTCATGCAAGCCGTCTAAATGTCCATTATTGTTGGCACCAATTCGTTTGATTTTACTCTTAATATGTTCATCTGTAATTTTACTAGCTAATATATAGTGAGAGATTTTTTAACCTCTTCTGTTTTTTTCTTGAACATTTAACAAATTTCGATTTATCGGAGATAAGGTTTTAAAGTTTCTCGTGGTAATCATCTCTACTTAGAATTACGACACCACCTCCTTTATCAGGTCTTTCAATAACTATCGAGCCATTTCAACGTAAATTATTAATTGTTGCTAAATCGTTCTTGTTATGAGATATATGTCTTTCTGTAAATGATCCAAATAGTTTAAGTTTAGTTTTTAAAAGATCCTCATTCATAATTGTGATATTATTTTTATTAGATTGATCTTTTAAATCGTTGAAAAGTTTTTCTATTTCTATTTGCTTAGTAATCAAGTTAGATTTTGAGTTTAAGCCAAAGTTCAAACCTTTTTCAAGTAATTCCTTTTCCTAATTATTATCACTATTATTATTATTATTATTATTATTATTATTATTATTATTATTATTATTATTATTATTATTATTATTATTATTATTATTTTTTTTTTATTTTATTATTATTATTATTATATTATTATTATTATTATTATTATTATTATTATTATTATTATTATTATTATTATTATTATTATTATTATTATTATTATTATTATTATTATTATTATTATTATTATTATATATATTAATGCACTATTAGGATTAAAATAGTATATTATTATTATTATTATTATTATTTTATTATTATTACTATTATATTAATAATTAGTATTTATTAATTATTATTATTAATTATTATTTAATTATTATTATATATTATATATTATTATATTTTATTATTATTATTATTATTATTATTATTATTATTTTATATTATAATTATTATATATTATTATTATTATTATTATTTTTTTATATATTGTTGTTATTATTATTATTATTATTATTATATTATTATTAGTATATTATATTATTATTATTATTATTAATTATTATGGATTATATATTATTATTATTATTATTATTATTATATTATTATTATTATTGATATTATTATTATTATTATTATTTATTATTATTATTATTATTATTAGTATTATTATTCATTATTATTATTGATTATTATTATTATATTATTGTTATTATAATATATTTTATTATTTATTATTATTATTATTATTATTATTATTATTATTATTATTATTATTATTATTATTATTATTATTATTATTATTATTATTATTATTATTATTATTATTTTATATTATTCATTATATTATATTATTATTATTATTATAATTATTATTATTATTATTATTCATTATCTTATTATTATTATTACATAGTCTTATTATTATTATTATTATTATTATTATTATTATTATTATTATTGAGTTTGTACTATAAATTTAAATTCTATTCAAAAAATTAAAAACCAAAAACTAACTCTTAAAGTTTCTCCTTTAAAGTAATTTGGAAAATATGGAAGCTTTAATTTTGTTTGGAATAATAGGTCTTCGTCGTTGTTGTAAACATTTTTGAGCAAAAATGCGAGTCCTTGTTTATGTGTCAACGAAGTGTTTGTATGCATTTTCTCACATCTTTCGCCAATTACGAACCTTCCAGTAAGAGGATCAACGATAAAACCTGTTATATTATATATGTTATATATATATATAATATAATATATATATATAAATATAAATATATATATAATATATATATATAATATATATATAATATTATATATAATTATAATATATATATATATATAAATATATATATATAATAATATTATATATATATATATATATAGTAATATATATATATATATATATTATATATATATATATATAATATAATATATAATATATATTATATTATATAGATTACTAATATATAATAGATTTACATATATATTATATATAGATAATATATATATATATATATATATATATATATATATATATATATATATATATATATATATATATATATATATATATATACTATATATATATAATACTTATATATACTATATATATATATATATATATACTTATATAATTATAATATATATAATATATTATATTATATATATATATATTATATAATATAATATATAATAATTATATAGAAGATATATATATATACATTTTATACACTTATAATTTTATTATTATTATTTATTATTATATTATATATATATAATATTTATTAATATATTATAATTTTTATAATTAATATTTATATTATTATAATTATAATATTATTAAATATATAATACTATATATATATAATATATATATATTATATATATATATATATATATTATATATATATAATATATATAATTATATATATAGAGATATACCATTTATATATATATACATTATATTATATATATATTTATTATTATTATTATTATATTATTTATTTATTATTATATATTATTATTATTATATTATTATTTATATTATATTACTATTATTATTTATATTATTAATTATATATTAATATATATATTATATATATATTAATATATATACTATAATAATATATATATATATATATTATAATATATATATATATATATTATATATACTATATAATTAAATATATATCATATATATATTATATATATAATTATATATATTATATCTAACTATATTATATATATATATATAGTTTATATTATAATATATATATATATATTATATATATAAAGTTATATATATATATATATATATATTAATAAGATATATATATATATATATATATAATATATACTATATATAATATATATATTATATTATATATTATATATATATAATTAAAAATATATATATAATAATAATATATATATATATATATATTATATTATATAATATAATATATATATATATATATATAATTATATATTAAATATGATATATATATATATAATATATATATATATATATATATATATATATATATATATATATATTATATAACCTCCCGGTGGGCCAAAGTCAGAGACTAACGAAATTCCACTTGTGGTTTGAAAATTGAAAAAATAGGATCAAAATTAAGGTCTACATGCTCCATACACGAACGCTGGAGAATATGATCAGTCAAACCAAAGAAAAAGATTAAAGAGGAGTGTGTCCAGAATTCACAGCGGAATGCTGTAAGATGAGCATAGCAGTGTAAATGTGGTCCAAAGAAGTTAAAACAGATAAATAAGTGACTGAACACGAGCTTAATTGACTCTGCTCAAATTCTTGTTCCCAAAACTAATCCAAACTAATCGATTACACATAAAATTAATTTTAAGTAAATAAAATGTCCACGTTTTTCCCGGCTACGTTTCTACCTGAAAAAGAGAAAACTTGCTGAACAGGAAAATTTTTTTTTTGTACCTTTTTCATTTGGACGCTACAGATCCTCATTGGTGTCGCTGATCAAAGTGAGCACAAAACGCGAAAAAAATCAAAAATCCTCTTCGTGATATTGGTAGTAATGGACCTATCTATGCATATTACTGAAGTTGTTTCGAAAAAAATTCTGGAAAATGATACGAAAAAATGTCAAAAAACATGGGTTTTGAAAATGAAATATTTTAAAAGATGATGACTACGAGATGTCACAGAAAAAATCCTGACAACAATCATTTAGAGGACAACAAAAGCTACAGTTTGAGTGTTTATAGGTCAAAAATCGGCTGAAAATTCCAAATTTTATGTCCGTTTCCCTGCGGCGTTAGGAATTGGGTCTGTTTCTAACTCAAACATTGTGTGCATCGCTTCTTCTTTCCCTACCCTTAATCAGAACATAAAACCGCACCATCTAAGAACAATCATAATTCAAAAAACATAAACAAACACTGCCTTCTCATTGAAACATACACTTAAACCACCAAAACATACAACCCTACAAAACATGGATATCAAATTCCTATGTCACAACTGCCCTGTAGTTATATGGTGAACAAAATGACCTGGATCGACGTATTAGGCACACAACACCGAACTCAACAATGACAACGTTAACTCATCACTAACAACCATCTACTTTCACAACAACAGAAACATCAACATCAAAATCTCCACACTAAAATACATCAACCACATACAAAAAAGAAAAATCATTGAATCAATATACATATACAACACCAATAATTTTAGCAAAACCACAGGCGATTACAACTAGACCACAAACAAATTCATATTACTATTCATCCAAACCTAACAGAAACTAAAACTCAGCAATAAACCAACTTGAAAAAGGGCTTATGAGAACCTTAATCGAAACCTGCGTATTTTGAAGATGTTAAATTTAATTGAATCCCAAGTTTTATAAATTAAATGATATAATATATATATATATATATATTATATATAATATATTATGATATATATAATATATATATATATATAATATATATATATTATAATATATATATATAGTATATACTTTTATAAATATATATATTGCGTTTTTATTAATTTTAATAATAAATATAAGCAAACAATTTCTTTCGAGGACAGCAAAGAATCCCATTGAAAAATTAAGCTAACAGTTCTTTCGATGACTCACAACTGTTAATTCAATTTGCCAAATATGTCGAAAGTCGTGTAAAATTATTTTACAAGCAAAACTAATAAAAAATAAATGAAACTCATTACAATGGCCTATCTATTTTATAAAAATTAAACCTACGTTCAAAGTAAAAATA
>JABUQX010132962.1:32500-37500 GCA_015478945.1 Trachelipus rathkii | reverse complement strand
TTTTAAAATTTCATTTACAGATAAACCTTTGCTAGCTATGGCAATTATGTTCAAATTGTTAGGTACATAATTCCATTGACTTATGTCTGTTTGTAATCTAATGTTAGGTACTCTATATTTGAACAAATCTCTTAAATCATTTTGATTCATTTTTTAAATGTCCTGCATTACAATGTTACTGTCAATCCAAAAACATTCTTTCCTCAAGTTCAATCTAACTCAGCTTTTAAGATTGGTGGATAGTAACTGCAAGTTTGCAGCACTTAGCTCTATTCTTGGTATAGTCATAGCCACATTTTTATTTAATAATATCAATCTGGTTTTAGACATACTAAAGAACAATTTATTCGATCATTTTCTCCTATAAATCTTATGTAAGTAACTGCAGCATATGCAATTTGTGATCCATCTGAAAAGTAATGCATTTCAATGCTTTTGTACTTTAAAAAGTTTGGGCTATATGGTCTTGGAATTTGAAATTCATTTACCTTAGGAATGTTACTTACCCATTTTGTAAAGTCTTTTTTTTTAAAATCTACAGGAATTTCCTCATCCCAATCTACTTTTTTGTCACACAATGTCTGAAATATTTTCTTTGTCGGCACATGTGTTGGATTAATGATTTCTAGTGGGTCATATATTGAAAATATACAACTATGAATGCTTCTTTTGGTTATTACTTTATGCTCTATGTCTACTCTTGCTTTTATAAGATCATTTCCAGGATCCCAATTTAAAGCTAATGTTTTTCTGTGGGCAGTTTGGCCAAAGACAAGTTTATTTCTTTAAATATTCTTTGTTCAAGTCTTTAAGTCAATATTTTCTATAAAATAATTAGAGTTGATTGCTACACCATGTAGTTTCAACCTACTGACATGTAAAATTTCATTTACTTCTCTATAATTCTTTACAATTTCATTTTCAGAACTGAGTGACTTTAAGTAAAATTCTTTTAAATAATAAACTAAGATGATTAAATTCTTCATTATTCTTGAACAACAACTAGATTTCAAGACTAATTACCGTCATTTCTTTTTTCCTAGTTCATAGTTCCATTCTTATATATATAGGATCAAAAGTATAGGATCAAAAAAGGAGAAGAGATTGTCATTTGAGAAGCCTCGTCTCTTGAATTCTACCTGTCCCATTGTTGAGGAATAAACCTAATTTCTTCCGTTGGTCAGTGAAAATTTTTCTCTTGACCAATCTATCTCATTTTACTCTCTAATATTCTACAACCTTTCATCATTACTAGTCTTGTAAAGCTTATTTTAAAAGGTAGGTTTTTTTAAGTCATTTTATCTGGGTTTGGGTTAAGTTGAGACCAAGTTTCATTATTATTATTATTATTATTATTCTTATTTATCAAGCCATTTTTATTTTATCTATATAGTATATATATTTATTGATTTATGTTATCTCCTATTATTATTTTTGATTATTAATTTTTTCATTATTTTCATATTTTTATATACTTAAATATTATTATTATTATTAATAGTGTAATTTGGAATATATTATTATTAATTATTAATATATTTTAAATGTATTATGTATTATTATTATTAAAATTAATATCATTCTTTATTATATATTATTATTTATTCATTATCTTATATATTATTTATTATTCTGATGTGTTCATTTTATTTATATATTTTCTTTTGGGTTAAGTTGAACTATTTCAATTATTATTATTATTATTATTATTATTATTATTTATTATTATTATCTGTTTTATGTATTATTATTTATTATTATTTATTATTCTCATTATTATATATATATATTATTCCTAATCAATTCTCTTTATTTATTCCTCATTATTATTATTATTTTTTATTTAATATACTTTATTATTATTCTTTGTATTATTATTATTACTATTTATAATTCTTTTATATATAAATTTATTACTTATTATATATTTTTATTATTATTATTATTGTTTTAAATGATTATTGTTATATTTATAATTGATTAATATTAATTATTTATTCTTATTATTATATTTATTATTATTATTAATTATTATTATTATTATTATTTATTTATTATTATTTATTATTATATATTTAATTTTGTGGAAGGATAAGTTTCGGTAGCAATAACCTCTTCAATCTTACCTCTGCCCGCTTGATTGAGAATTAGGAGCGTATAGATACTATAACCTCCTCAGTTATTTATATTTTTTATTGGAATTGTCTTTCTTTTAAGATACTTGTATTATTTCTTTGATATACCTTATAAGATCACTAATTAATTATTAATAAATATTTATTATGAACACTTATCGAGTATAATTGTTTATGTAATATATATATAATATTAATATATATTATTATAATTATAATTAATTATAATATATATATTAAATATAATAATATATATATATATATATATATTAATATTATATATAATATATATATTTATATATTAAATAATAAAATATATACTTATAGTAATATTAATATATTTAAGATACCTTGCTATATGTTTCATACTAATTTACTCGTTATATATATTATAACATAAATATATATAATATTATATATTATTATTATATATATTATATATATATATATAATATATAATATATATATATATATATATATTATATAATATATATATATTAATATATTATATTATTATGGTATTAGTAGATATATATATATATAGGGATATACTAGGATGCTGCATATATGTGTTTTCAGTAGTTTAGTTAGGTATATTAAGTTATATATATATATATATAATTTATATATAGTATATAAAAATGTTATTATATAATGTCATAGTATAATTTATTATATTATATAAATATATATATTAATAACTATATTTATATGGGGTTGAGGTATATATAGTGATTACCTTATGTCTTCATACACATATAAAGTAGACTTAAATTCTATTATATTATTGCATATAATTTGTAATATATATATATATGTGATATATTATATATAGTAGTACATCATATATATATATATTATATAGATGTATATATATACTATATGTGAGTAGTATGTATGTTTATATGAAGTTATTATGTGAAATTTAAATATTTAATATTAATAGTATATATGATAATATATAATAACTAATATTGGTTATGTAGGATTATATAATAGATTATAGTAGGACAGAATATACTAATATATAATATATTCTTAATAGTATATATCAATATACATAAATAATAATTAAATATATGTCTGTTATAATTCTATGTATATATATATATATATATATATTATATAATAATATATATATATATTAATAATATATAGTGGATATACTTTATATGTGTTTATATATAGTAGTGTATATATAGTATATATATATATAAACTTTGTTTTATTAGAAATTATGGTTACCTTCAAATCCAGTATTCCGTGATTTTATAACAGTTCATCCCGAAGTTTGACAAAAATCAGCTTTTTGAGACCCTAAAAACTTTTCTTCATAGGTGTGAAAATGCCGTGCATCAACCTTTGTGGTTCCTTTATCACACCCTGTGAACCCGTTCTCTCCCTGACAATGATCGGATTGTGCAGTACTTCCGTTTTTAACTAGTCTTGTTAAAACTGAGAACTGTTTTGCACAATCTTTTCCCTCTAATTCTACTCTAGACGATTCTAGAGCTGTTTCTCCTCTACGCCTCCCTCCAACTCATCTAAATGTTATTTCAGCACTTCCCAAAGCTTAACATTAAGGGAAGGGTTGGATAAAGAGCTGAAGGGATAATCCTCCCAGTGTTTCAAAAACTTTTGATGTTTCCTACCTTGCACTCCTTCTTCTTTGGTAAAAACTGTTCCTACACTGTCCTTGTTCAACTTCAGACGTGTTTTCTCTACTGCTGGATAGCGGCATTTCATCAAGCAGCTTTGGTTGCTGACGCAGAAGGCGGAACCCTGTCAACAATCTAACGTTGTCAGATGCTTATCGCTTTTAACCTCTGTTTTATAAAGTTTTGAGATCGTCGTCCTTACGATGAAGAATTGTGAAACAACGTTAGAATCTGTAAATTTATTGTTTGCTGTGCTCATATGGCTTCATGTAAGAGTTATGGGTGTGGTGATGCGTTGCTATCCCTTTTCTATCTCATTAGACTACCTGACTGACTGCTCATACACAGAATTTCGTGAATTCTTTTTTCGTGTGCACTAGAACATATCGAAGACTTTCAGATAGAGTTGGCACAAAGAATATCGCGTTTTAAGTGCTTTGCTCCCTCACTATGTTTATTAGTTCGTCCTGTGGTAACATTGTTTTCTTATGAATTCAATTTCACTCGTTTCATTGATGCTGTTGTGGAAATAGACACCTTTCGTAACGTTTGAATCTATCTCAATTATGGTTAGTATTCAAAAGCTGCTGTTTCATATTCACAAACTTTTTATCTAATTATGCATCAGATAGATCTATCCGTCGTTACAGTGTTGTATCCTTGTAGCCACGATTCAGGCTGATAACCCTACTCATCATTACCTCTTTCAATGAAGGGGAAGATCCAATATTTCAGTTTTCAGCACTCCATTTTAGCCCCACTTTAAAAAGAGACATGAAATGTTCTTAATTTCCAGGGACACAATTTTTATGGGGGAAAAAGCATACCCGCAACTTTTTTGACCTCTAAAGACGTCGGCTTCGGGAGGTTTTCTGTTCTCGTCTGCGCAGTTTTATGTTTCGAGAATTTTATTTTATTAGAACCTATTTGA
This sequence comes from Trachelipus rathkii, assembly GCA_015478945.1. NCBI lineage: Eukaryota > Metazoa > Arthropoda > Malacostraca > Isopoda > Trachelipodidae > Trachelipus > Trachelipus rathkii. Next base: position 32,776 of record JABUQX010132962.1, on the reverse strand, counting down.
TATTTTTTTAGTATCAACACCTCGCAACTCTTTTTCGGGAAATAGAATCTCAAACTTAATATGTATAGATTGGTTCATGTACCACAAAACGCACGAAGTAGTTTTTTTTTTTTTAAAATTGTACTCAGCATAACTGTCATTATTACCGTGGGGTACATCAACACGGATGTTTAGAGCGACGGGAAGTCGGGTTTTTTTCATGGCAGTGTGGTGGGCCACTCGCGACACGAGCTGGGTATGTCCGGGTTTGGGTTCCCCCCAATCTAGTTGGATCCT
>JABUQX010132962.1:22500-27500 GCA_015478945.1 Trachelipus rathkii | reverse complement strand
GGAGAGATCATTGTATCTCAGAATTAAATTTTTCTCTTCCTTGATATATTTCCAAATTGAATTATAAATTTTCAAACTTTTATCAAGGTTATTTTTAGTTTAAGTAACGTGATAGTTAACAAGACCTGTGAATTTTTTTAAAATTTTTGTATAGCACCTTTAGCAGATTATTAAAACGGATGCCACTTTCTCAGAGAAATTGCAAACTTCACTTCCTTCATATGATGCATGGTATTTTCTTATCCCAACTGTTTCTTTAATCCTGCTTTTAAAACCTTTTCATCTCCTTTTAATACATCCTAATGTCCCTGTCCCAGTCAGTGAGGCCACAAACTAGTATTAATTTTAATAATAATTTTTATAGTAAGTAATGTTTTACAGAATATTCTATAAAATGACTTGCATGGTACTTTTTTTAAACTTGGTTGGAAAAACTCCAATGAATGAACGCCAATCACCAAAAAAGAAAAATTGACGTAAATGTGTTGAAGTTAAGGGAAAATCCAGGAAATAGAAAAAGGCAAAGTGTTCCAGACCCTGGCTGTAGAATTCATTACGAAAAAGCTTAGTGGTTGAATTTGGGTTAGATGATAAGACAGAGAAAGGAAGAGAGAGGTTATGTACAATGACGATTTCTCTTTAAGAGTAAATATACGATTCAGTCGCTCAGATGAGTTCTCTTCAAAAGATGAAAAGAGAAACCTGAGAGTTCAGAAGAGTAGTGGTCATTATAAAAACAATATCTAAAGATTGAAGCAACAAATCTGGAGCAGAAGAGTTTGTAAAGGGTCTTCAAGAATTTGTGAGTTGAAGTGAAGAAAATCCTTAGACCTCACCCTGTCAAGGTAAAATGCGTAAACGAAACCATTCCGTGATTCAAAACGAAGACGGGGGACGTTCCTCTATCCGTGAATATAACGCGTATTCAAAACGGAGACGAGCGACGTTCCTGTACTGAGCAGTCAACTGGGGGTAATATGAATCATATAAATTTAAATCTCAAAATATATTTAACCTCACAAAATATGTTATGAAAATTTGAACTTTTATTTATGTCTTATTTACTTCGAAACTTCTTTCGCTCTATTTTAGGTTGTTATTGGAGATATACAATATAAATTAAACAACATTCGCTATACAGGTCAACTATTTCCACAACGATAAGCATTAAATGGCTATGTCTATACCTAGGCATCCTCTCGGGGAAACGTTTCACGTCAAAAACATCACTTGATTGCGGTATTAATTTAGCTGAAATTTTAAGAAAAAGAAAAAAAAAAAGAAAATTACTTAATTTTTTTTTCCTTTATTTTCCATGCGAAGAAACGACCAAACACTATTAATAATTATAAGACTTCTTTAATAGTATATACTCATTTGCAAGAAAAAAACTTTTCAATAAAGCACCGAAAAATTTATAAATATTGGGCTGTGTTAATATTATCATTTTTGATTATTCAAACCTTTGAAAACACTTTACTATATATGTAGTAATATTATATAAATATATATTACTATCATAAATATATAATAATATATATATATTATATAACAATAATATATATATATATATAATATAAATATATAATAGTATATATAGTATATATTATATATATAAGTGATATACTTTATTATATTAATATAATATAATAATTTGTCCACCCCCCCTCATAAAATTTGCTATAAAAAGCACCCATGCCACAGATGTTAAAATCTTCATCAAAAAGTTGACATACCCGACACCTATATACCTATTAACATATCATCATACTACTAATTATATAAAATACAAATATATATATAAATATATTATATTTCAAAATACATACTACAAACACTACTAAAAAATTATAAATTATATAATAGATAATATATAAATTATATATATATAATGTAGGGGTTAGATTAGTATAATATAGATACTATTATATAGGATAGCCTCTAATATATATAAATATCATACTAATATATTATTAATATATTAATATAGTTATAATATATAGTATAGTATATAGTATAGTAATATAATAATATAATATAGTATATAATAATATATATATATATAATATATATATATATATATATATATATACTATATATAATATATTATATATATAATAATATATAATATATATATATATATATATTATATATATATTATAATCATTTTGATACCGTTGGATAAAGACGTGATAAAATAGAAGATTCAGAAAGAAAACAGCTGGAAATCTTAGCGAAACTGGAAAAGAAATATATAATAGAAATTTTGAATACAAATTCAAAAGATAGTAAGATATTCAAAAATGAATTGAAAATTTGTTTCATTAATTTGAAAAAATTAAATTATTATATGATTTTAAAATTTATATTTATGAAAGATAAAATTTTAATTATGATATAAGTAAACAAAAATTGTGAAATTTGGCATTAATTACCAGTAATGTGCTTTTTGGTACTCTTTGGAATTTGATGAGTGTTTCTGCTGTTTTATGCTAGAAGAACAAGACCTCTTTCAAGTATCTCTATAGAATTTTTAGCGAACAAACTTAGTAAATGACAGTATTCAATTTCGATTTGAAGCACAAGTGATTGAGAAAAAAACCATTAGCAGGAAAGAATAAATTTTAGGTACCTAACTTTGTCTTTACTTGGAAAAGATCACCAAAAATCAAGAAATGAATAAAGTAAAAAGTGTGAGCAAAGGGAACTCTACACGAAGAGTATCTTCAAACAGATAAAGGAAGCAATACCATCATATGGTCCTTTTGATTCTACTGTAGGAATAGTTTACATAAGGATATTAATCACAGAAGGAAGATTATTCAGGATCTTTATAAATCGTAATATCGAAACTGCTAAAAGAGGATGTCTTAATCTGAGTAGGAAGAGTTGTTACTTCAAGTAATATAAATTTTCAACGATAACATAGGTTTTGTGTTAAGTTTATAGATATATGTGAAATTTAATTAGAATATAGTTTAGGTTATTTCTTATGGGATTGTGTGTTTGAGCGGTTTAGCTTAGGTATTGGAAGTGCCTCAGTTGGATCCCGCCAGCGTGCAGCACGCAATCAAGTGAGGAATGTAGAAAGCAGAAAAGTGGTGAATAAGAGGGTCAGAATAAAGAGAGTAAGGGAAGTAAAGAGATAAGATGGGTAAAAGAGATTAGATAGAGTGGCTGCTTGAATGTTGAGAGGGATATAATGAGATCATGAAAAGAAAGAAAGTGGGCGTTTAATGTTCGAGGAAAAAATGATTGGCATGTGCTAGGTACAGAAACAAAGCTGAAAGATAGAAGAGGAGAAGATGGACTTTGAAAATATTATGTATATTTCGGGATCCGTAACCCGACCGAGTGAGCAGAGTAAGGTAGCATAGTTATTGAGGAAAGAAGTGAATGGATAAGAATGGAAAATTAATGAAATAGTGAGTTAACAGAAGAATAATGGGGTTAAATGTGAAATTTGGGGGGATAATGTGGTTTTTTATATGACGCGTTAGCACCAGTAAATGAGCGAGAGGAGGAGAAGAGAAAGATTTGGATTGATGAGATATTTTGAAATTACAGAAAAATGATTAAAAATGCTTTATTAGAGATTGAATGCAGGAGCGGCTAAGAAAGAGGAGTATGGGAGAATTAATAGCCCATTTGGCAGGGGAAAGGAATATAATGAGAGAGTCTTTAAAGTTGTGGTATATGTACAAAAAAATGATAATTGGGAATAACTTAATTCAAGAAAAGAGTGAAAATCATAAGTATACATGGAAGAGTGATGTATAACGGGGTGAGGCGATATGTGGATATATGTGAGGTATAAATAGAAAGATAGAGACCCGATATACATAGACTTAAATGTATTCAGAGGCAATAGGGTTATCTATCAACATATTGCCTAGGTTAAGGTGCGGGAAGACGGTAACGAGTATAGAGATAAGAAGAAAAAAAATAAGAGAGAGAAAAGAAGTCATAAAGGTGGAAAAAATAGATGAACAGTGTGTAAGAGGAGTTTAGGAGAGGATGAAAGATAGGAGGACGTTGATGGATGGAACGAAATTAGGAAGTGAGAAAGTGAAAGATTAAAGAGACAATTGAAATGAGGCCAGAAAATATGTGCGAGAAATAACGGTGCTAGCAAGTAGAAGGAAATGGAATCGCATATGGTTGAGTGAGGAGTGTGAAAGAGTTTTTGTGAAAAGAAAAATGGTCTATGTGAATATGGTTGAAGAGCCTAGAAGGACAAGTTGGTGTGATAAAATAAGAAGATATAGTGTAGTGGAAGGCCAAATGAGCGTGAAGGGCGAAGAGAAATGCAAAAAATGAATGTGGTGTACAAAAATGACAAAAAATTTTGGGCTAAATAAAATAAAAGAAGTAAATAAAAAAAGGAGAAGATATGGGGGTTAGAGAGAAAGGGTAAGGGATGTGGAAGGGATTTATGGATAGGAGGGGAGTAGGTGGAGAATTAGGGGGAATTATTTTAGAGGATTATTGAATGAAATGGCGTGGAAGAGGAGAATTTACAAGAGGTGGGGATGGGGGGATAGTGGGGAGGAGGGGATATGTTAATACAAATGGAAGATAAATTATGGGCACTAACTAAAGGAAAATATGAAATGAAATCCACAGCGATCATAGGATGGTTTGTGAGTATGGAATGTTACAGATGGAGCAGAGGTTGTGGAGGATGGCCTTTTATAGGTTAATAAGTTTGTATTGTTGTGAAGAAGGTTAGTTAGTCCACAGATTGTTGAGGATGGCTTTGCTTGGTTCCACGCCATTTATAAAGTGGGAAGAGGGGATAGGAATGAAGTTGTTAATTAAGAGGCATTTGCTCTTACTTTTGAGGATATAGTAGGAAAGTTTGATTGGGGAGGAAAACCTAATTGAAGGATGAGAGACTAACCGGAAGAGATATGGGAAGCGAACAAGAGTATTTCAGGGTGGAAGGCCGTGCGTGGCACGTCAAAGTAATCACACATGAAAGCCCATTGTGGAGAAAG
>JABUQX010132962.1:0-17500 GCA_015478945.1 Trachelipus rathkii | reverse complement strand
GTGTATGGTAGTGAGTTATGAATGAGTTAGTAGCGTATGATTTTTAGGGACTTTGTGGTAATTCCATAAAATTTTAGAATCTGGTGTGTTTTGGGTAGGTGCTTCTTGAATTAGTGCTATGTGTATTAATTTTTTAGGAAGATTATATTCTCTATTTTATTATGAAATCCGTTTGTTAGCCTAATTTATAGCACTGTATGTTTGTTATTGGATTTTGTTATTGAAATATTGATAGGTGGAGTGCATACTTGACAGAACCAGTTGTGCGTAAGAGAGAAAGTGTTGTGAAAGGGGAGCAGTGTTTATGGACCAGTGATCACAACTTCTGCACTGGATTGAATTTTTTCTCACTATTTTGTTGAAAATGGAGCACAAGTAGATTCCAGGACCCAGGTTTTCTTCCATGTCCCCAGCTTTTAGGTAGGAGAGCTGAGGCATTGTGCCGAGGAAGTAGCTCCAGGGAAGAACAAGCATGGAGAATAGAGAATGAATAATAGCCCAGAATGAATGTCCAAAAAGGATCCTTGGATTACTCCTGAGACAGCAGGGGCACATCATCGCTGTGGTGACCTTGCATCATTGGGGGGGGGGAGCCAGACAAGTCCTTCTGGTATATTATATAATATATATTATATATTATATTATAATATAAATATATAATATATAATATATATAAATATAATATATATATATATTATATATTAATACTAACAATATATATATATTATATATATAATATATATGCTCCAGTTGACTGGGATATTTTTGATAGGCTCATTGGTTTTTCCTATATACTTTTACTGTTTCAATGATGGGCATGTTCATCGATTTGCTTTTCAAATACATTATTTTAGTGCAAATAGGAATTAATATAAGTTAATTATTTAAAAATGCCAGCTGAGAAGGATTATGGAAACAATTACTAAAGAGAAGCTTTATAATATTATAGCAGAACACAGCAGTAAATTTATTCAAATCAAGAAATAAATCCAAGAACTTTCTAATTTTTTTATTTTTTATTTTTTTTTACATGATGCCACACTCTACAGGCATGACCCTTTTCAAAAGAGGCAAAAAAAAAAAAAGGAAAATAAATGCAACCCAGTCCCTAACCTAACACAATTTCCTCTGGTGGGTGCAGATGTGGGACTTATAGAGGAAGATTGAATGCTACATGAAAAATAGGACTTCCACAAAAGATGTGGCTGGAAAGGAGGAGGCACCACAATGAGTGATCCTAGAGTCTCCAATATTCACACAATATTCATGTCAAAGTAAGGCACCTCTTGTGTTAGGAGGACGATGCAGTGGTGGAGGAATGCAAGAGGTCAATTCTTTCAAGCACCTGCCACTGTAATACCTATAGAAAGAGATAGAGATACGGTAGGGTATAGTAAAGGCTTAGTCAAAATATTCTATATGATGCCCAAACCATCAATATACCAATCCTTTCTTAAATGTGGGAAGTGAGTCACACTCAACAATGTACTGTACCAAACTATTCCAAAAATTAACAACCCTATTACTGAATAAATGTTTTCTTATATCAAAATGGCATGCATTCTTAATTTTCTTATTGTGTCCCCTGATCTGTCCATGGTCTACTATAAAGATTTTATTGGTCTATATTATCAATCTATGTAAATATATTGTAGACTTGTATCATGTCCCATCTAAGAAATTGCCCTTCTACAGAAAGCATAACTCCTTCAGCCTCTCCTCATAATTCTTACATGCAAAACCAGAAATCATCCTTGTTGCTCTAGTTGCACTCTCCAGCATGGCTTTCCTTAGATAAGGGCCCAAACTATTAGAGATTTACTAACAATATTACAACTTCAATTTATCCTAATAGTTATTGTAGTTTAAAATTAATTGTATTATAACCCCAATTCTTATAGTTTATTCTGGTAGGAACGCACTTGTGAGGTATAAAAGAATAACTAATTATAATTATAGTATGAAAACCCAAATATCTTTTTTTAGGACAGACTCCAGCCAATTCCCATTCATATTGTATTCTATCTTTTATTTGAGTAACCTTAAATGAAAGGCTTACATGCTTTACATTAAAATTCAAACCTGACTATCTGCCCACTATTAGAAAATCTGGACAAGCCTTGTGTTCAAGTAAAGTACTTGTACTCATACTTAAGACATTTTTTGGATAGTACTGTACTTGCCAGCCTGTGCAATAATATAGTGCAACTTTGTACTTTAAAAAAACTCAAAATTTGCAAGTTACTTTGACATTTTTAACTTGCTAATATATTATATTTATATTCTATATTATAATATATATATATATATATATATAATATATATAAATATAATATATAAAATATAATATATATATATATTACTATAATATATATATATAATAAATAATATATATAAATATATATATATATATATATATATATTATATATAATATATATATATATATAATATATATATATAATAAATATAATATAGTAATATATAATTTTAATCATTTTCCTATGTATTGATATTATTTCTTATATTCAGTAATGTACTCAAACAGTTTCCATTACAAATATAAATGTATTACAATATATAATATATATATATATAAAATATATATATAATATATATATATATATAATATAATAAATATATATATATATATATAATAACATAAAATAATATATATATATAATATATAATATATATATTATTATAAATATATATAATATATAATATATAAAATATATTATATATATATATATATTATATATATATAAATATTATACTATAATAATATATATAATATAATATATATATATATATATATATATTATCACCACCTATATATATATAAATTATGATTAATATAATTTATATATTAATATATATATATTATATATATATATTATTACATATATATAAATTATTATATATATATAATATATTATATATTACATTATGGCTGAAAATCCACAAACAAAAAACCACTCAGCCTAGTATACCTGGATTTTGATGTAAAAACAACATTTATGAAGAAAAAAATTTTTCCCTTTGTCACCCATTTTTAGGTCGAACCCACCCCATGTAAGTCTCTCATATCAAAAAAATCTGAAAATTTGTTCCAAGAATATGTATAAAAATGACCATAACTTTTGCTTCAAACAAGCAATAAAAATAAAATTTTACACCAAAGTGATGCAGAATTTAATTTCACATTATTGTGATATCACACTTTTTTATAGAACTTTTATTTTAAAAGTTATTTACAGAAAATCTTTTATTTTTTTCAATTTTATACATTATCAAATTCTCAGAAATGTACTACCTAACCTACTTACATTTATTATACCTAGTTATTCTTAGTAAATAACATAAATTTTGAGCTACGACTACAAGAAAAATCTACAAAAATATCTTATTGAATGAATGTATAAAGCGTCAAAAGAATTTCACCAGGAAGACGTCCAACCTTAAGCAGTAATGGAGAGATGCCTCTATTTTGAAGATTACACGAAGAAAGTTTTAATTTTAAGGTTTTAACTGAATAAATTATTTATTGTAAAATACAATGTTATTTATATATTCTCACAAGCTATTCAAAAGAGATTAAAATAATCATATAAAACAATTTTATAGACTTGGAATAGTGATAAGAAAAAAAAATGATTTGGGGGGGGTTTTTTTCCCCAAATTTAAATTGGACGAATTAAAGATTTAGATATTTCAAACAAACTATTTGATAGTATATCAAGACATAAAAAGGGTTCACTTTGGAAAAAAATATTTGTGAAATGCAAGAAAATATTTTAACATTGTATAAATCTATCCAATATACAAATTTCAATAACTTTTATCCTGTTAAGTCGCATTCTATTAATTTTAATAAGCTTTTATATTTAGCCCTTAAAGTCACACAATATCTGAAAAGTTTCATAAAATCAGTCAATATATCAAGTTACTCTATCAAAATTTTTAAGGAAACTACAATAGGCAAATACACAATTAGTAAAAAAATCTGACTACTGCACTTTGCAACCAGTTCACCTGTAACAACCTTTCTGACAAGCAAAATTCAAAACTAGAATCATTCAAGAAAATGAGAGAGCATCATTCAAGAAAATGAGAGAGCAAGTAAGGTTCAAAAATTTGATAACTCAAAGTCAAAACCAAGTTGCTCTTTTCAAGAACATGAAGAAGAAACAAAGTAATCGTAATCTGATGCTGCAACGAGTGAAACATTATCAAGTGATAATGATCCAGATCCTGATTACATTGGAGATGATACAAGGGAACATTTTAAAACAAAACTACAAATATTAGCTGAATTTTGTGACAGGTAAATTGAAGTTTAAAAGTGTAGTTTGTATGTATAAAGTATTAAACAATATTCACTCGTTTGAATAACTTTTTGTAACTCTAAAAATAAGACAATAATTAGTTACTATAGCGACTTTTAAATATTTTCAGTACCAAATAAGTGATAGAGTTGGGCAGCTGTTGCTCTGTCATTAGGGAGAAATATTTGCGGACTATTCAACCAGTATAAAATGCCAAAATGTTTATTGATAAGGTAAGTACTAACGCTTTTCAAATTAAATGTTTTATAATTTAATATCTTAAATATCAATTTTCCAACTCAAATAAATTTCCTGTGCTTCTATTTTTATTTACGAATTATTTTAACTTTTAAAGAAATAAAATGAAGATAGAGAAAAAAATAGAATTGAGTATCAGAATGACATAAAGAAAGAAGGAATCATATTCAAAATATAGATGAAGTAGTTTTTGGATGGCAGAAAAGACGGGCAACTACTTACAAAAATATTGAAATTTAATGGAAAATATTACACATCTTATTCTACAATACTGGAAGAACATTACGTTATCACTGGTGAACCTGGTAATTTAAAATTTGTATAATCTTGATTCTAAGTAAGCCTTATGTGTTACATATGAAAGTATATCAATATAAATTAGTAAATGTTAATAGCCGCCAAAATGCTACTTTAGTAATTTGTTGATCACCATTTCTCAAATTTATTTCAGATGGCTTTTACCTCAATCACCTAATGCCAAAGAGCAGTAAAGGAATTGACATAACTCATGGAATTTTCATGCAGGTTAAAGGCACAGAGCTAGAAAAAAAATTTGGTTTTAGTAAAGGCAAACAGAACAAATGTGAATACAGGTCATTTACATGGCTCAATTAGATACTTAGAATTGTTTCTTGGTGAACCATTGCAATGGGATATTTGCCTTTTGCAGCATCTCAATGAGCTCCCATTAAGACACGTTTTCATGAAACTAGATGGTACAACGAAACAGCCTGATAAATTTTCTGGACCCATAGGCTCAAAATTGAATGGAAAGGTATCTGAGTGGGAAGTTAAGTTTAAGCTCATACCATATGCTGGATTTGTCATGTTGGACAATCAAACTGTAGATAACTTGTCTACTGATCAAAACTATGCATATCGCATATGCTGGGGTATGACTACTGGTGATGTAGATAATGATCTAGCATTGCTAGAAGTTGGCCCATTATATCATTCCCATTGGCTTACACTGGCTTGTAGAATTATCTGTCTCTATGTCTCTGTTTTAAAAGCCACCAAGATTTTAAAACTTATTGCAGAATTCGTAGTAACTGTTTACTTTCCTAGCTGGTTTCATATAAAAATTAATAAAAACTTTACTAATGGAGCAAAAAACTTATTTTACTCAATTCAAAAAAATAAATTTCCAAAAATTTCTATAAAGGACACTTGCTATAAATCTTTAGATAACGACAGTTACTTTGCTCATGGGGAAAATATTTTAATTGCAATGTTGACTGATGAGGATGAACAGGTTAGAAGGAGAGCGGTCAATAAAATTTTGTATATGAAAGGAATTTTACCAAGCTTTGATTTGATGATGATGATTTGGCAGAAGGAATAGTTGAAAGTAATGAATGAAAATGAAACCTGTGATAATGAAAGTGAATGCCCATATATATATGAATAAAGATGTGAGAATATTTTTGAAGCCAAACATTAACTTCAAGGCATCATGTTATCATAAAATGACACCAATTCTACAATGGCAAACAATACCACCCATTTTAAGAGGACTAAGTGGAAATAATATTTAAAATTTTATTCAAAATCCATTAGAATTAGGACATGAGTGCCATTGTCAGAATGTAGAAAGACATAAAACTGATTACAGAGGCTCTTCAGCAGTAGTTGGTCATGATTGTAGAGATGGACTCTTTAAGAATAAAGTTAGAACTAGGAAATTGATGAAAATTTTTGTTTCAAAAAGATACTTCAAATTCTAATTTTTAGATAACATTTAAGTTGAATTCTTACACCTCTATGATCATAACCAACTAATACTACAAATATTTATAATGGAGAGTATCCATCACTATTTGGGATGGCTCCATTATTGTTCTTTAATTATTTTGATTTTTGGTTTAATACAGTACCATAGATTCCTATAGAATGGATTATCACTGTTTAATAAATTAAATGTGTTATTTATTTGTTTATTATTTTATTTATTGCCACACTTGTATTTTGGTGGATGTTTTAATTCTCATCTATCCCTCAGATAAGCTATTAAATATATTTATGAGATTTTTAGAAATCTGTTTGGATTCTGTTGTTGCCACATTTTTATAGGGCAATACTCTCAACAAACCATCAGGATAACGTAAGCATAAATATACCTCCAGATCTCTTTCATTCATGAATTAATGCTTAAGATAAATGTCCTAAGGCATATATCCTTTACGGCTAAAAGGATTCAACATTTCAGATCTTGTGAAGTTCTCTCAGATAATCATCTTTAGGAAAAACCCAGTGTGTACCCTTTTAGAACAGCCAAGCTATAAAGGGTAAGAATATAAAATAATAGTTTTCATCGTCAATTATAATGCCAAGAATATGACATCTCATGAGATCTTCTCCCTTATTCTTTAGGTGCCATCCTTTGGGCAAAGATTTGCTATTCTTGGGTTTAGAAAATATTGCTATCTTGGGGCTAAAGTTCTGCTTTAGAAATCATTTCTCATCTTGGGGCATGTCCATTGCCTTCTTTTAGAACATGAATTTAGAACATGAATTTTGAAACACACATTGGAGATTGAAAAGTTAAGGCATTAGAATAGATGCATCTTTCTCTGAAATCACACATACTTACTGACCCTGTTCAGCACTTCTCAATGTTTTCATACTAAGATTTATGGCTTTTTCTTATTCAACTCGAACTACTATTCATCGGAGACATTCATAGTTGGAAGATCTTTCAGTGACTATTCCCCGACACTCATTTGAGAATTATCCCACTTCTCACACATTTTCTTAATTAACTAATAAATAATAGTAGTTTTCTACTTTTTCATTTCCCCCCTTCTGAAATAACCATCTTCTTTGCATAATTGGAAGACCAATATCATAGACTACAATTCTGATGGTGCTCATTGAGCCCTCTCCTTCACCCAGCTGTTAGACAAAGCTTTTCAGACATCATGAAAGAGATATTTGTCTTAGTCTTTACAATTGACTCAGCTACAGAAACAATTATTTAAAGGTAGGAAAAAAGAAAAGTATATTGTTATTTAAATTTAATGTTCATATGGAGGAAGTGTGGGAAGGAGTTCTTAATCTCTTCCAAATTATCGATATAAGACGTACTGCAACTCAACCATTCAGTAAAAATGTCATGGGTTGATTGCACTTACTATTTTGCATTTTCTTCCATATTCTCCACTTCAAGATTCCAGATTCCTATAAAATTATGAGCCATTTAAATTAAAAACCAAAACCAGTCTTTTTCTTCTTTTTTTGTTCCCAGTTTTCCAAGATTGGATGGCTACTTGTTATTGATTATTATTATCCATAATTAATAGTTATTAAATCAAATTAAAAAATACAATTATGAAAAAAATGTTATACCACAAAAATTGTATAAAATTCAATTTTGCATGTTTTTAATATAAAAATATTTATTTGTAATGCATTTAGTAAAAAAGTTAGACATTTTTGTATTTATAATGAGAGCAAATTCCATAATTTTGAATGTCTTGAACATAAAATCAAGTGGGTTGTCGAAAATTAGTAACCACTAAATTTTTTCTTCATAATTACGTTTTTTACATCAAAAGCAAAGTACTAAGATGGGTGGAAATTTATTTTTTTTAAAGTTTCTTTTTTCAGCCCACCCTAAATATATAGGCTATATCACACATTGACTGCAATGTCCACCAAATTTGGAGGGCAGTGAAATTTTGCTACAGGCCATGTCATCCAATTTTGGTTGACAGCTATACTTCTGTTGAATTCATGTAGACCAAATCTGGTTCCCATTAAAGGCAATTTTACATGTTATTCATATAGTATGTCCCCTGGTGAACATTTTGGCATAAATGGCTAGGCTCTATGTTGATTTTTTTCTGATTTTATATATGATTTTGTGAGTACAAATTTTAACAAGAAAAACACAAAATTTGATACCTATTATACTATATAGGAAAAATTATTATAACCAACTTTTAGCATTACCCAGGTCTCAGAACGTGGAGCCAGTTGTTTTCAGAGACTTTTTTTTCTTTCTTTTTTTAAAGAAAAATTAGAATATATAAATGAAAACTTCCTTTTGTTATGGAAAAATAATTATCAATCACTAAATTCTTCTGCAATTATAAAGGGGAAAAAATATTCAAGGCTCATAGGGTCTTTGCCTTCACAATGATTGCAGTGAGTGAATATTCTAGGTATCTTTTTATTGCAATTTCTTTACCTTGGTCATTGCAGCACGACTTGCAATATTTTCTTGCCTCTTCCCTTACTAGTCCATGACTTTCATCATTTGTCCTTTTTCCAATTACCAAATCAAGTCCCAGTAACTGAGATGCCAACTTCTCTCTAATCTGATTTTAATTTTCTTTTTTTTATTGATTGTTTCATAAACTACTTTAGCTTTACATACCTGGCAACAGCTCCATAGTCAATTTTCTGTACCACTTAATTCCTTTCTTTAGGGCTGTGGGATATGGTGAAAGCTGATCTGATAGGTCTATTCCAGCTTTACCTTTGTTATAAGCAATGAACCCTATGGGTTTCTTTGCCTTCGTTTTCTTTCATACTCTTGTTGATGGTCCAGCTTGATCCGGATCTTCAACAATTGTATCATTTGGATCATCCAGACAATCTTCCTCCACTGCTATGAAGGAAGGTTCATGATTTGTAGACATAAGGTAAACATCATATTTGTCTTTCCATTTCAATATCACTATTCCATTTGTATCTGCTTTGAAACTATCTCACCCTTTTTTAGTTTTGCATTGGTAACATCCTTGGGGAAAGATTTTCCTATGAGCTCTGACAGTCCCAACTACGAGTGTTTTTCCTTAGGAACTCAGCTGCAAGACTTTGTGTAGTATAAAAATTGTCCACATATAGGGTTTGGCCCTTGTTGAGAAGGCCTTCCATTAACTTCAAGCAGATGTTTTGTGCCAAATTCTTTTCCCTATGCCCAGTTTCCGACTTGCCTGTATAAACTTCAAAGCTATATGTGTGGCCTGTTTTTGTGCACAGCTTAAAAGTTTTTTATCCCATATTTTTAGGCTTTGTTTGGAATGTACTGCCAGAAAACTAGTCTTCAATCCAAGGAACAAGCATTTTGTCAATCACTACATCCTCTCCTGATAGCAAAATCTTTTGAAATGACTGCATGAACAGAGCGGTAAGTGGTCCTATTTTTGCTAATCTGTTATTTTAACTGTTGATAGAATTGACAGAATTGCCAGCAAAATGTAAACACCTTTGTAATAGTTTGAACCTATTTCTGCTGAGTCTTTGAAGCTACAAAGTTATTATATACTGGGTTTTTACTCCAATGATTGAATTTTACCCAAAAGAAAAAGTCCCATCCATAATACTAAGCTAAGGAACTTTAGTTCTTCTACAATTGTATGTTTGCACTTTATTCTAACATTTACCCTAATTACAATATTTTGAGACAGTGCATCACCATAAATATTTGTCTGTTCTACAGTCATCTTCAATAAATCTTCTGCAATGAAGAAGAAAGTATCTTTTGGCATGATATTTATCTTTTGTCTAATAGGATCTTCCAATCCACATTTTCATCAAAGGTATAAAATTTGCTTGTCTATTTGTAGAATATTCCTCCCAATTATATGGGTCAGTGGAGATGGAGCAAGGCATTTCCTCATCTTCTTGAATTTCCTCTTCAAGTCACATAATATCTTAGGCTCATTGCAGTTCCACATTGACATATGTTCATCGTTATGATCAAATCCTTCAAATTTTATATCACTCATCGTCATCTTAATCTAAACTTTCATATTCTAAATTTACTATTCTCTCTCTCTTTGACCTACTTCTTTTTTTCTTGGTACTTTGGACCATTTGTGTTTTTTTTTCTTAAGATTTTCTTGTTCTGCTTTCTTGCTTTCTTTCATTTGTCCCTTATCCCCATTTGGTGTTCTCATGCACTGTTTTTTGTGTACTTTCAAGGATGGATTGTATGTTGGATCTTCGTCAGCATCATCAATTGATGATTCTTCTTTTCTATCCTCTTCATTTCTGATTTTTTTTTCTTTTTTTTCTCTGGTGAAATTTCTACATTCAAAAATTCTGAAATTTGATTGATTGATGATGGTTTTTTTCTATCCCCTTCATTTCTAATCTCTTCTTTTTCTCTGATGAAATTTCTACATGTAAAAATTCTGAAATTTCTTTGCTACTTAGTCCTCTTTTGAACATTGTTAAAAGTTTTTGTACTTTCAAATAACAAAATATATTTATTATTGCTAGTTATCTAAAAAAAAAATCTGCTGAACATCTGAAAATCTCTGTACTTGTACTTGAACAATTCTAGAGTACATGTACTTGACAAAATGTACTTGTATCCAGGTCTGCTGCCCACCCAAGAAGTTTATCAAGATAATTTTGAATCTTTATACATCCATCACTATTTCACGCTACTAAGGTAGCCACTTTGGTATCACCTGCAAACTTAGAAACTTACATTTTAATACCCCTGGTCTCAAAATATATATATATATAATAATATAATATATATATATAATATAATATATATATAATAAAATATGATATAATAATATATATTATATATATATATATATATATAATTAATAATATATAATATAATATGATGGATCGAATAACCGAACCGCAAATGCAGAAGCAACCGCACCATTTTGACAATCGGAAAATTGCAAGGCGTGTCAGTTGTTTTTGGTTACAACAACTGCAACCGCGGTTTTTGAAAAATTTTAAAAGCACACAACGTGCTGTTGTCAGGAAGTTATCTTTAAAAATATAGCAACCTTCAAAATCCGAGCCAAAAGCTCTGTTTGAAACCATGAATGCTCATTTAGCATCAAGTAGTGATGATTACAGCAAAGAGTTTAATGAAAGTTTTTTGGATGAAATAGCAAATTCAAAAAGAAAAGAAAGATCAATCCTGAAGATAAAATCCTCAAACATGTGTGGTGAGATGAGAACAAAAAATAACTTCCAAAGAGTTTGAAGAATGATAGCCTAAAAATATTAGTTATGCCCAATCTGTAGATTATACCAATTTATGAGCAACTTTCAGCTGAGCTTAATTTGTTTATAAATGAGAAAAGGATTGAGTTTAACAGAAAAAAAAATGCTGAAAAAATTGTTATTCCTTAAATCTTAATTTGCCATCTTGAAATTTAACAAACAACAAACAACAAATAACGACAAGACAAGCACCTTTTAGTTGGATACTTCTAGTTTCCACAAGCAGTGATGGAAAGAATTGGATGGTGGGGTTGCATTGTGCATGGGTCCTGTTTCCGCATTACTGGTACCTCTTGTAATACAGAGGCTAAAATTGCCACATTAAACGACCAGAAAATTAAAAAATCATAATTAATAAATATTATTTATTATTCATTATATTTTTTTATACTCCACAATATAATAAAGTAAAGTGATTATAGCAACCGGTGCTGGAGCACAGCAGCAGCAGCAGCAGCACAGCAGCAGACGAGAGAGAAAAAAAAAAAAAAAAAAAAAAAAAAAGGAACCACAAAGTTTTTCTATATATTTTCATAAAAAATAGAAAAAAAAAAAAAAAATCTTTCAGCTAAACCTGCCAGTAGAAAAATCGTATCCACTCTTCAGAAGAAGTGTGTCCTTTAATGTGCTCGAAGTCAACCTTCAAAAAAAGGGCTTACAGCCTTCTGAAGGTTCAAATGGTAAGAGTTCCAGGCTTCCCTCTCATCTCTTTCTTCGGATTCTCTTTCCTAAAAGCTAAAAGAAAAAACTATCCTTTGAGATCTTTCTTCAGGACTTGAAAGGACTTGTGAAGAGCTGTATAATGTTGCAACTATTTCACCTCTGAACTCGAGGCATCTTCAGCAGTAAGTGAAATTAGATGTTGTGTGAATGCCTATTATAAATATTTTGGTTAACAATTCTCCACATATAATTATAAAGCCGGTCTATAGTAAAAACAAAAAAAATTAAAATCAACATATAGGACCACAAATTTGTCTAAAAAGTTCCATAAAAAGACAACAGAAACAAATATATACCTTTTATACCTTTTAATAAAAACTTGTCACAGGGAGAAAATACACCCTAGAGCTTCACAGGATTGCGACGGACCCTCACTATGGCATCTCTTCAATGTGGGGTTCATCCCTTGACCAGTGGCCAAACCAAACCCCCCTCACAAACCCCACCATTCATTTCAAATAATATAAAAAATAATAATAATTTATTATTATTATTATTAATATTAATATTATTATTATTATTATATTATATTATTTATTATTATTATTATTATTATTATTATTATTAATTATGTAGTGTAGTAGTAGTAGTAGATAGCTCAGGCACAGTATTATTAGTAGTAGTTATATTATTAGTCTATTATGTAGAGTATAGAGTAGTAGTATAAACAAAGCAATTGTTAAATTGTTTTAATTGCACAACTGGTTATTGAAAATTTAGAAACCGCAAAACCAACTGCAGTTGCAGAAAAATTTAGGAACCGCCAAAAAAAATGCAACTGCTGTTATGTAAAAATTCAGCTTTGCTTCATATATATATATATATATATATATATTATATATATATATATATAATATAATATATATATATATATTAGAATATATATATATATATATAAATATTATATATATATTATATATATAATATATAATATATCATATATATATATAATTATATATATATTATATATATATATATATATATATATATATATAATATAATTAAATATATATATATATATATATATATATATATATAATATTATATATAATATATATATATATATATATATAATATATCTATATAATATATATATATATAATATATATAATAAATATAAAATATATTATATATATAATAATACTATCATATTATTATATATATTATATATATATATTATTACTATATATATATATATTAGACTGGATCCAAGCTTTTATAGTAGTAAAAATTGATTTTTTGACTTTAAAATAGGTTTTGCCCAAAATGTGCACATTATAGTAAAAAAGATCCCCTAAAAGTTTCAGCTCGATCGAAGGTGATTAACCCGTCCCGCATTTGGCCTAAATTGGGTAGAATAAACAATACTATAATTCACATTTTTAGCAGTTTTTTACAAACTGAATTAGAGAGAACGTGATATAAATAAGGGCACATTTTCTATCTTCTAATTTTAGCTTTATTTAAAGAGACACCTCCTATTTTGCTCATAGGTAATAATAGTAAAGCAGTTCCGATATACCCTGAAATGTCATGTCTATTTCAGGTCATGTAGGCTTAAAAAGGCATCTGTTTTTTTTTTCTTCTTTTTTATTTAGTACAAATTTCAAATCCGGAAAGTTATAAAATAATTTGCATTAGTATTTTCAGATTGTTACCCATTTTTGAATTTCCAACAGATTTTTGAATTTGTGTAAATTAATATAAATATAACTAGTATTTATTTTTTTATAGTAATGCGTCCCCATCAACCCCTCACACCCAGGTTGTCCTGACCAAACCCAAAAATGAATTTATTGGATAATCCTTACTTCATCCAAATAACAGGTAAGTAAATCTTCCATCAAATGGCCAAGTTTTGAAGTTAATATTTAACAAATGTCGCTGCAAGTTGGTTTGAACACTTCAGAGAAAAGCTGTGAACGCATAACCCTAAGAGAGTCAAATTATATACTGGCGCGAAACACTAATAATACCAACTCGAAATGCTAAAAACAGCCAATCAATAAAAGTTGGAAATGTATAAAGAATGTCAAATATGACAAAAAGAGCTATCATCCACAGAAGGATGGCTATGAGTGTTGCAAAGAAACGTGTAACATATAGTGCATGTGTAAGAGAATCTTAAGACTAGACTATTACCATTGCTGCTGTCAGATGGGTTGTATATCTTCAAACTGCGAGAATATTTTGTACAAAAACATGATAGTATGTATAATCAAGTACATAAGCGAATTCACACACAGACAAGACCGTCCAAGCTGAGCAATAGGATCTAGTCCCGCTTGATATATTTTAAAAAGTTGAACGGAGGCTTGAGAAAGGAAGCTGAAAGCAGAAAGCCAATTGGAGGAAGCTAAGAGAGAAAAATAAAAGTAAATATAATTATAGCAAACCCAAATGATAAATGTTATATTATATTTTTTTAAATATTTAAAATAATATTGCATTATTTTTATTTACTCATAATTAGCTTCATGTTGCAAGTCCATAAAACATAAGTTTCATCTTCTCCTATTTCACATTACACCCGTTAGAAAAGATGATTCTACAAAAATTAAAATAATCTAAAATTTTTTTAATTTCTGCTCTTCTTACCTCATTTCCACAGATGAAGAAAGGTATGTATAGCTTTATTAAACCGTGAGCTTAGAAATGCCGGAGAGCTGGAGTCGGAAAGAAGAACAGAACCCGAATGAGAGTGCATGATTAGAATACTCTCCTGAGTTTTGGAACAAGTGAAGAAATCCTTCGGGCGGATATATAACAAAACCCAGTGAGTGAGGCAGTTTGCTTTCTGTCACCCAAATAGAAAAAAAAAATTATAACCTGGTTAATGGCCGACACGATCCGATATGCTAAACTTGAAATTAAACAGGCAATAGGAAATCATGGCTTCGAGACCGTGTAACTTCGTACGTTTTCATCGCGGGAATTTGTTTTATTTGGTCAACAGCATTCAAGGCATAGTCTAGATTGTTAAAACAACTGAGAAATTTAATTTATAGATTGCTGAGCTGACTAAGCTTAATTTATTAGCCTGGTTAATGGCCGACACGATTCGATGTACTAAACTTGAAAGCGTAAAATATTGACTCCATATTTTATATCTGTAATATATCTCCAATAACTAAGACGATTATATACTGATGAACAGGGACACTATGAGTGTAGAATATTACTTATTGTTGAATGGTCAGAGGCCGTACCGAGTTTCCACAACTTATCAGCGTTTTTCAAAGGTGGAGGAAGTCCAATATTGTAGTAAATGACCAATTTATAGATTTGAGTATTTTATAAGCGATAACATAAGGAGATTGTTGTAATAGTTCAATTGTTAGAGATAGATTGGTGTCATAGAGAACATCAGAGTTAATAAATCTAAAAGCTCTAGATTTAATATCATTTCAAGATGAATAGAGTTCGATGATGATAGTATTTCTTAACGGTTTTCCCCTCCTTCGAATATGGGGAGAAAAGGAGGAGTTAAACCAAGGGTTTTTGAGTTTTAATTGAAGGGAAAATAAATCGAATGAAATCTTCAATGACATCGTTCATCGCAGTTCACCCTCTCTTAACTTACTATTGTTACGTCATCTGCATATGCTAACACTGTTTCTAGTTCCACTTCCATATCTACTTCCCTTATGAATCTATCCACTTATATTATTAAAAGGTGAAAACATCTTTTCTTGCCTAGCACCTGACCCAACTGAGAACCAGTAACTCATACCATGAGTTGATCCGACCTATTTCCTACTGTCATTTACAATTGAGCATATACTTTTACTACTTTAAAATATTTTCTAAGAAGGTCCCATCCTCACCTCTAACTGCCAAGTGAGATACTATACAGAAGCATCACCCTATAAATAGAGATATAATTATCTATAAAGATAACTACTCAAACTCATATTGTTTAATTTTCATGTGAAAAAGTCACTCTCTGTAGAAATTGTGTAAAAAATTAGTAACTCCTGAAGCTATTCAGTCCCACCCGGGTTGTACAATTAATTGAGATATAGGCAAAAGCCATATGCAACTTAATAAATATTTTATATGTTATCTGAAAAGCAGTTTCCATGAACATGAAAGAATCATCAACGAATTATGGTTTGCATATTTTAAATATTAATATATTAATTATATATTATATGTAAACTTGGTTTACGCTTTCTTAAATGCTAATCACATAAAGCTCCAAAAACTCAAATTTTAAATTAGCAAAGATACCAGAGATATATGTGAGTAAGAAATTGACAAGGTGTTTCGGAAGATAATATGATTAATAGGTATTTTAGTAGTATATATGTTCAGAATGTTCTTAAATCATATCATATGTTGTGTGTACGCTGTATCTAACTCAAGAGCCGTTGTGGGAGTTTTGCATTTATATTTTAGTAATGAGTAAGAAGATAGAGTGTCTCATAAGGTTTTATACAAAAAGCAAAGTGGTACCGAAAAGATTTATCTAATAAAATGATAAAAGATGTAGAAATATGTTTATAATATTGTGTATATAATATAATATAATATAATATATATATATATATATATATATACTATATTTATATATAGTAACAATAAATAAACAATGATAAATAATTATCTGAAATAATAATTTCTAAGAGAAGAAATTGAAAATCTTTTATTTATTCTATGACAAAAAATATATACTCATATAGCTTTTATTTTTGAAAATAAATGATACTATACATCTTCACGTCGGAAACTTTCTGTTTGAATAAATATACTGGAACTATACACCCTACCAATTGTTGACATAAATGGTGTAGGCCTAATAAAGGTGACAACAATTTAAAATAGTTGTTTTAAAAATATGATCACTGCAGAATAGGAGAGTAAACTTGTATAATGTCAATAAATGACTAAGCCATAACCGCTATATTATCAACACACGACGAAGATTCAAGACAATATCTCTCATCTACATGTGGTATCAATATGGTCGTAAAAATCTTTATAATCTCACACGATCTAGTATATCTTTGTACGTACAGCTTGTAAGTTATCTTTTTAAATCTATATAAAATCTTATTTTTTTAACTATTTCCTCTTCATAATGACTTTTATCTTTGTAAGTTAAACCCTATAAAAACAATATCAAAAATTATATATCTGAACTTCTTTAATAATCGGAATGAAACATATAATAATAAATAAAGTCAAATAAATGTGT
>JABUQX010132961.1:47500-48740 GCA_015478945.1 Trachelipus rathkii | reverse complement strand
CATTGTACTTCAGTTTCATTGAGTTATCAAATTTGGTGTTTAACCGTTTTCCGCATTATCGTGAAACGCTTTCGCGTTTTCGTGCGCCACTTTCATATATATATATATATATATATATATATATACTGCACATAAATATATATATATATATATATATATATATATATATATACTTTCTCTCTCTCTCTCCCTCTCTATATATATAGAGAGAGAGAGAGAGAGAGAGAGAGAGAGAGAGAGAGAGAGAAGAGCGAGAGGGGTTTGGGGGTGTTTTTGAAAGCTTGGAAATAAATATTTTGGCAGAAAAAGCTATAAGAACATTAACATAAATGATTCAAATATTACATAAAAAAAAGAAGTTACATGAGTAATTAATGTCTTTGAAGTTATAAGAAGAAAAACCATTGTTATATATATATATATACAGTTATATGTATATATATATATATATATATATATATATATATATATATATATATATATATATATATATATATATATATATATATATATATATATATATATATACGTTTAGAAATATAGACTCACAAAAAGAGAGAGAGAGAGATAAAAAAGAGAGTGGGAGAAGGTGGTAAATGATTAAACTTATTATTTTCAATATTAAAATTTATTGCTTGCAAATTTGATCACAGTTATATTAGGATTCTCTCGTTAATATTATATATATATATATATATATACATATATATATATATATATATATGTATATATATATATATATATATATATATATATATATATATATACATATATATATATATATACAGTATATGTAATTTAATTCCGTTTTAATCGATCCCGGTGTTATTCCTTCTTCTCCACTCTCTCCAGTTCATGTATGCCTAATTTTGTAATTTCTTCTAAATATGGTATCTCTCTCTCTCTCTCTCTCTCTCTCTCTCTCTCTCTCTCTCTCTCTCTCTCTCTCTCTCTCTCTCTCCTCTCTCTCTCTCTCTCTCTCTCTCTCTCTCTCTCTCTCTCTCTCTCTCTCTCTCTCTCTCTCTCTCTCTCTCTCTCTCTCTGAACTTGACACTAAAAAAAGGCTACGATTCTGATACTATTCTTTGTGCGGTGGTGAAAACTTTTACCTTCGACATTTGCACCGAGCTTTCTGAAATTATTTCGCCTTAGTCTTTCCACTTCTACCTTCCTCTTCTGCTGTGTGGAGACCCCTCTCCACTCTCCAATTTGTCGTCATATCTTTTTAACCTACATTCTT
>JABUQX010132961.1:40000-42500 GCA_015478945.1 Trachelipus rathkii | reverse complement strand
TGCTCTAGATATTCGCCTTTTGAGCTTTCAGCATAGTTGCTAGACCTAAGAAATCTTCACGAACCACCAATATGTTTTCCTCATTTCCATTAATGTATACTTATAATTTCGTTTGGTTATTATTTTTATTATTCTTATAAATTAAAATTAACTAAAGCCATTAAAAATTGTTGATAGTTTATATAATTTCAGGCAGGGGGTCAAACCCTCTCAACCCCCTAGATACGGCTTCATATATATATATATATATATATATATATATATATATATATATATATATATATATATATATATATATATATATATATATATATATATATATATATATATATATATATATATATATATATAAATATATATATGGGCAATTGACAGAGGCCGGAAGCCTAAGAAACCCCACCAGAGTTGAGGGAAGTTCCCAAGTCAGACCCCTTTTAAAGGCCGACATGCCCCGATACAGGGTGTTTCAAAGTCTTCAAGTCAAAGGCAATTGGGGGAAAATAGATAATGGGAGATGTTTTCCAGACTTTACCGGTGTAGTACATGTAAGATTGAGCATAGAGGTTAAGTCTGGAAGTCAGAGTGTTAGAAACATAAAAAATGAGACTGTGAATAAAGGCGTGTCGCACGAACCCTTCTCAATGGAGGAGAAATGCGACTGAAAAAGTTCAGAAGATAAATATCCATTGCAATAGGGATATAATAAAGAGAGTGACGCAAGAATGACAAGGAGAATTGTGTGAGTAGAACCACCCCAGATGTAATAGGAATACTCCATACAGGGGGGAGGGGGAACGACACCCCTTTAAAGAGAAGACAACTGGGGCGGCGTGATGAAATTCTGAAGGTGCCTCAGAGCACCCAACCTCTTAGAAGTTTGGTTAGAAAAAGAAGTATTGTGATCCTTCCAAGAGAGAGAGAGAGAGAGAGAGAGAGAGAGAAAGAGAGAGAGAGAGAGAGAGAGAGAGAGAGAGAGAGAGAGAGAGAGAGAGAGAGGAGAGAAGAAAGAAAGAAAAGAGAGAGAGAGAGAGAGAGAGAGAGAGAGAGAGAGAGAGAGAGAGAAAAGAGAGAGAGAGAGAGAGAGAGAGAGAGAGAGAGAGAGAGAGAGAGAGAGAGAGAGAGAGGTATTGTGATTCTTCCACTTAAAGACATATGAAGGGTTGAATTGTGTGTTTTTGAGGATGTTATAATTGTGTGGAAGATTCTGGCGATTAGAAAACTGAAGGAACTGTGTTTTTGAGGCATTGAAAACTACCTTGTTCTCAATGCCAAAATTAGAAATTCGAGAATGATCAAAGGTTAGTTGTTCTAAGGCTGCCATTCTAGCTCAAGCTAATTGCTGTTGTGCTGTTGTGCTACCGTGCTGTTGTGTTGTTGTGCTGTTGTGCTGTTGTGCGGTTGAGCTGTTGTACTATTGTGCTGTTGTAATTGACATCTTTCAAAATGAAAAGTGAAAAAAGGGTGGAGTCGTCAGCATAGGTGAGGAATTAATAGAGGGGAAAGTCATTAATGGAAAGTAGATAAACAATTGGAGAGAACACTCAGTGAGTCAGTAAGATCAATATTTATAGATTTAAAAAAAAAAAAATTATAAAAAAAGAAGCATCTGGCAACTATAACACTCTTGCAAATATAGTAAGATTTTATTTTACATGTTATAAATATCTTTTTAGGAAACTTTATAACTTTTTTCAGGGTTATTTTTCCAAGTTTATTTTACGTTTCTTTCATTACAACTCATTTCAATCATTTTATAAATATATATGTAAGTTTCATAGAAATCGGTTTTGTGTCGTTATTTTTAATAACTTCTTCCATAGACCATAGACAAATGGTATTAATTATGTGAAATTCTGTGACATCATAACTTTTTTCAAGGTAATTTATGGCGTTTTTTTTTCTCCTGCTGTTTTTGTTCATTACAGTTCATTTCAAGCATATATATATATATTTATATATATATATATATATATATATATATATATATATATATATATATATATATATATATATATATATATATATATATATATATATATATATATATATATACTACTATATATATATGAGAGAAAGAAGAAAGAAGAGGATAATTGATATTGTAACAATACGTGTTAGTAAGTAAAGTTAGTAGGTGTCTAGCAGAAAAGGATGAAAAGAAAAGGTGTGGGAGGAGAGAGAGAGAGAGGAGAGAGAGAGAGAGAGAGAGAGAGAGAGAGAGAGAGAGAGAGAGAGAGATTTTTAGAGAGAGAGAGAGAGAGAGAGGGATGACGTACCCAAATTATTAATTCAATTCAAGATAATAAATGTCACTTTAAATTACATCTAATTCAAGAAATTATTCGTACTTGTGTTAAGGTGTAACGACTTATATTTATATATATATATATATATATATATATATGTTATATATATAGATATATATATATATATAAGTTGTTATATATATATTATATATATGATAATATATATGTTATATATATATATATATATATATATA
>JABUQX010132961.1:27500-35000 GCA_015478945.1 Trachelipus rathkii | reverse complement strand
TTGGTATACAAAAAATTTATCTTAACACAATATATGTATCCTTTCTAATTATACATGCTCTGAAAGTTTCGTATTAATTGGATATATAATAAAAAAGTTATTACGATTTTTCTTTTTTAGTTGCCAAAAAAAAGAAAAAAAAGAAAAATTCAAATAATTGATGGCATATAACATTTTTACTATTCATCTGATTAGAATTAAATTTTTACAACTTGTAAAAATTGGTGAGATACACATTTTTTCATTTATATAAATTTGTTGTATACCCAACGGTTTGGCCACTGTTCACAGTTCAACTTCTTGACTATTTTACTAAAAAAACTTTTTTTTACATTGAGCTGCTATCTCGGGGTATAACAAAAAATCCAACACTGTTTTATATTTTTTCTTTTTTGTTTTCAATTTTGTATGCATTGAACTACATTTTGATGTATGATTCATGCAAATATAAAAACATTTGGTATATTTCATAAAACTTTTAAATTTTATGGAAAAAAAAAATGTTGAGATTTAGCAAAAAAATCAAAATAAAATTTTTTTTCTCTATATATTGCTACTATTTGTGAGTTATTTCATAAAACATATGCCTATGGCAAGTATTTCAGTGAAATCCGCTTGCAAAAATCTTTTGTAGTTCAGCAGAAATTCACTGTTAAAAATTGCTGATTAAAAATGTTAAAAATACTGACTCATGATATTTGGGAAGAAATTACACAAAATCTAAACACCTTTTTGCATATGTCATGAAAACAAATATTGTCGAGAAATCTTTCCTCTTTCGAATGGTCTATAATTTATCCCAAAAAAATTACATTAGTGTTGTTAGGAATCCTTACGCGCAACGTCCCCTTAATCTTTCATTGGAAATAGTTGACCTTAGCCACGTTTTAACATGTCGTAAGGTACTAAACGACCTTTCAATTGCACAAGTAGTTGATGGAAGTGTGGAAAGTACTTTGATAGCTTGTGGAACTGTTGGGAAAAATGTACAATGATTTTGTAGTAATGTGTTGTAACTCATTTTCTCATCTATTTGTTCCCTATCTGAATCATTCCAGAAATTAAACAAAGATTCTGCTTCACCAATTAGGTTGTCAATATTATATTCAGTTATAATGAGTTCAAAATTTTTTGGGAAGATTTGGTTAATTTTCTTGTTCTAACTGGGTGCAAAATGCAAGGAAAGGTCGATGTTATATTGTGTTCCGAAAATTTGAAACTCAGAGATGAAATGAGAGAATCAAGATAAAGTATAAATGGGGCAACTCTGAAGCAATCCTCAGCAGAACTTTTTGATGTCCCTGAGGCTGGAATTCCTTTGGATACTGCACTTGGAAATGAAAAATCTTGGCAAAAATTCTTAGATTTTTTAAAAATTCCTTTAAAAAGAGACTGCATTATTTTCATTTCCATCAGTTTTTAAAATATTTAAAAGTTTTTCTATGTGACAATGAACCTCATCCAAATTTATTACTTTAGTTTTATGAATATTTCCTATAGGCTCCAAATATGAACTATATTTCGTCATGATTATTAAACAGATGAGAAATGCAGGACTTCCTGCTGCTGATGAAAGCTGACATGCTGCAGTTCGTGTGGCTTGCGTTACATCTGGATCAGATGAGAGATTTTTTAATGATAATTTTATTTGGCTAAAATGTTTCTTAAAATATCCTAGTTGATTTGTACTTGGCAGACCATCGTGTTTCGCATAACAATAGTATATTAGCCACCAAATTTCTGCGAGACATTTTTTCACGGAAAATTTTATAAATTATTTTACTATTCCAATAGTGTTTCGAAATTCTGGAACAGTATTTAGGTCATTAATTATTAAATTGAAACGATAGGAACAGCAATGAAAAAAATTTGGCTTTAGGGTACTGATCTCTTATTAACTTCTGAACTCCATTTTCTTTGCCAGTCATGGTGGAGCACCCATCAAACCAAGTCCAACAAGCTTACTCATATTTAAATTGTAAATATCTCGTGTAGTAGACAATATAGCTCTGGCTATATCTTCAGCTCTAAGTTTTGAAAAGGAGTAATATATATATATTAGGGATGTACCGATAGTATCGGTATCGGTATCGGTATCGGCAGTATCGGCCATTTTGGGGGGTATCGGTATCGGTATCGGTATCGGTTAATATGGCCGATACTTGGCCGATACTTCTTACTTTTTGGGTGAAGAATTATGAGAAACTTTTAGATTCAATAATAATCTAGTTTCGATATATAAAAGGTAGTGATGGGACGATGAATCGTCATCGTCATCGGGAAAATCGGCATATTTTTTCTCAATCGTCATCTTCCTCGTCATGGCAATTTCTGCCTATTATTTTGCCGATTAAGTGAAGAAATATTACACCAGAAACTGGAGAAAGATTATGTTTCTGCATCATAATTTAAGAACTCTAAATTTAAAGTACTAGAATTTTGTATCTGTCCATGGTCTCGTATATTAAATTTTTTTAAAATCAATGTTTTGAAGATACTTACTATATATTAAAATTACATAAAATAAAGTTGAAATATAAGGAACATGAATTATTTTATTATTAAATAAATCATTATTATTAATCAAGAGAAATTATTATTATTAATCAAGAAAATTATTATTATTATTATTATTATTATTATTATTATTATTATTATTATTATTATTATTATTATTATTATTATTATTATTATTATTATTATTATTATTATTATTACCCTAACCTTTTGCTCTTGTCTGAGACCCAGATGGCTAAGAATTCATCCTCTAACTCTCCAACTATAACTTATTTCATAATTCCCTCTAAAGAGTGGAGTATGTGCCTATGTAAACATTAATACTCCTGTAACACGTCTCGAAAATCTCGAATCTCCTAACTTCGATGTTTTGTGGCTTAAAATCTTTCTTCCTTCTACTACAATAATCTTGTGCTTCTGCTTTCCTAACAGAACAGATTTTCAGCCTTTTTGAATATCTTACTACTTCCAGCGAGACTGTTATATCTTCTCATCCTATATAGGTTGGGCTCCTCTCCTACTGATCTAGGTGGGGAGGGGGCTGAATCATTCAGCATTCTCAAAGATCTGGATCTTCTAATTAAGAAACTACACACATTCCGGATCGTCCGAACCAATTCTTGAACACACCTGACCTATGTTTCACCACTAGTCCTTCTCACTATAAATACACCCCCTTCTCTCCTATTGGCAAATTTGACCACAACCTTATATCTCTTCATTTTATTAATACTTTCTCTCCAACAGCTCCATCCTGTCCTATGCGTTTTTTCTGGCACTTTTATCGCCTAACTAGGTCTTGCGTCGCTTTTACAACTATAATTGGAGTTACCGTTTGTCTCCCCTGAAGTTACTCTCTACTTCGCCGATAAGGTGGAGTTGTAATCGTTGATGGATAAGCAAGTTCATTCCTTCTTCAACTAAATCTTTATCCTCAAAACCCATGGTTCGATCGTGCTTGTTCTCTTGCCATTCAGGCTAGATACAGTGCGTATCGGGAGTGGAAAATTCATTCTCCTATCACCCTGCTAATTTCATTCAGCTAGAAATCGTTGCAGGGATACTCTTCGACGAGCAAAGCAAACTTTCATTAAACGAAAGTGCCCTGACCTCCTTGGTTCTCCTACTGACAAATCTTTCTTGGCCTCTTGTCAAAACATTCTAAGAACTTCTGTAAAATCCCTATTTCCCTTATTCGCCTTGATGGTTCTGTTCTTAATACTCCAACTGAAAAGGCCAATCTCTCTGGCCTTCTATTTTCCTCTAACTCAACCCTGGACGATTCTGGCATTCCTCTTCCTCCTCCTTCTCCTCTCAGGTGTCCTACAGGTGTGATTACATTTGATCGGGTGCATGGGCTCCTGAAATCTATGAACGTAAGGAAGGCGGGTGGCCCGGATGGCATTTCTCCCCGAGTTTTGAGGGGAGTGTGCTTCTTGTGCTGCCGACGCCTCTCGTTCATCTATTTTCTCTGTCTCGATACTAGCACTTTCCTTCAGTGTTGGAAACACGCTTATGTCCAAGCTATTCCGAAAAAAGGAAGAGGAAGCCGCTCTGATCATTCTAACTATCGCCCTATAGCTCTCACTTGTATTCTATCTAAGATCTTTGAAACCCTTCTCAACTCTCACGTCTTAGATCATCTGTAACTATTCCTTTGCGATCGCTAGTATGGCTTTCGGCGCTCGAGGTCTACTGGCGATATACTTTGCTATTTTAACGTATTTATGGTTTTCCGCCATTAGGAACTACGGGGAGACTTGCGTGGTGGCGCTTGACATATCCAAAGCATTTGACCGGGTATGGCACGCGTCACTGCTCTCCAAGCTCCCCTCCTTTGGGTTTCCTCCTTCTCTTTGCTTATGTCTAGCTTTCTTTCAAATTGTTCAATATCAGCTGTTGTTGATGGGGCGACTTCTTCTTTTTCTTGTCCACATTGCTTATGTCTAGCTTTCTTTCAAATTGTTTCAATATCAGCTGTTGTTGATGGGGCGACTTCTTCTTTTTCTGTCAATAGTGGTGTTCCTCAGGGTTCTGTCTTATCTCCGACTTTATTCCTACTTTTCATTAATGATCTCACCTGCACATCTAACTCTATCCACTCATATGCCGATGAATCAATCCTTCATTCTTCAACTCATTTCAATTCTGCTCCCTCTATTACTTCTAGAATTGCATCTCGTCTTAATATTTCCGACTCTATTCTCGCTGAACTGGATAGAATTTCCTGGTGGGGTCGTCTGAATCTTGTGAAATTCAATTTGTTAAACTACAAATCTCCGTCTCTAAGACACCTTCTAATTCTCCTATATCTTTCGACGGTTCTCTCGTCTCTCCTTTTGACAGTATGAACATCCTTAGCATTAACATAAACAAAAAAAATGTTTTGGAAACCTCACATCACAACGGTTGCTAGGGCGGCCTCAAAGAAACTGGGAGTTTTGTTTAAATTTTTAAATGTTTAAATTTTCTACTTCTCGTTACTTCAGCTATACAAGGGTCTCATCCGCTCTTGTATGGAGTACTGCTCTTATGGGGGGCTCTGGTTTCACCTGGCTTTTGGATAGGGTGAAGTCGAAGGCCAAAAGGCTTATAAACTGTTCTGTGCTTTCCAGTTCACTTGACCCTTTATTTTTACAGCGTGATGTTGGTGCTTATCTCTTTTCATAGGTACCGCAGCAGAAAGTTCTCAAGTGAACTTACCACTCTCGCGTACCACCAACTTTACGACGCCCTCGTAGCACAAGGGGCTGTGTGTGCACATGAGCATTGTCGATATTATACTCCAGGCTAATTCGCTGCGGTGCTTCCTTTTTTACTGCCACCTCAGTTCTGCGGAATTCTCTTCCATCTTCTGTTTCCTCTGCTGAATTAAATCTCCTCTCTTTGACTGTGCTAATCTGCGTAATTTGCGTTAGATGGTGAACTTTTGTAGTGTACAACACCCCTTCCTTGAATAGGGCTCTGTCCGTGAGTGGTGGTGATCAACTGTAAATATATATATATATATATATATATATATATATATATATATATATATATATATATATATATATATATATATATATATAGTTTATATATATATATATATATTTATATATATATATATATATATATATATATATATATATATATATATATATATAGAGAGAGAGAGAGAGAGAGAGAGAGAGAGAGAGAGAGAGAGAGAGAGAGAGAGAGAGAGAGAGAGAGAGAGAGAGAGAGAGAGAGAGAGAGAGAGAGAGAGAGAGAGAGAGAGAGAGAGAGAGAGAGAGAGAGAGAGAGAGAGAGAGAAATTAGAAACAAAACCAAGATGGTAATGAATAACAGGAAAACTTCTATGTATTAATGCAGTTCTTAATGTATTTACACATTTAAATAAGAATGAAGTGAACACTATTTAATTCTTCCTTATTATAAATTTGTTAAATTTATTAAAATAATATAAATTTTTAAAATATACCTTTTCAATTAATCGTCATCGTCAAAATTTACTATAATCGTCAGCGTCATCGTCATCGTCAAAGATTCTTAATCGTCCCATCACTAATAAAAGGTTCTAATAAGGAATTCTTTAAGCTAACTGAAACCCCACAAGAATGGCATCCCCGACGGTGAACCACTTCTAGAATGCATTTAATTAAATAGCATAACCGAGGAGCTTGCTCTGGTGGCAAAAAAAAAGATTCACAGAAGTGAAAGCCGCCTTATCAGCAACCCCTGGCAACAGCACTGATAGTGAAGATGGTGGCTTTTCAGCAAATAAACTTACTGAAGATGAAGAGGATTTGGATATGTTAGACTTTGATAAGTTCATGGCCGAAATTGCATTGACATCTCATTCACCTTCAAAGGAATCACACCAAGGAACCTCATCGAAAAACTGAAGTTATCAAGGAGCAAAGATAATTTAAATTTGCAATCTGTGAAAGAGGAGATGGGGCTCTACGAAAACATGGAGATTCTGCTTACAGAAGAGAATCCTTTCATGTGGTGGAATGAAAATGGGCCAAGGTTTCCATTATCAGTGCTTGAAAGCAAATATTTATCAGCCCCACCCTCATCAGTCATGATCGTATTTTTAGTGTAGGTGAGAATGTAAAGTTCTTAAAAGGAACAGTACCTCGCCAGATACTAGTGAAAGCTTAATGTTTTTGCATCATAATTTGAGAATTTTTGAATTTGAGTATTGAATGATATCTATCTTTATCTTAAAGGAGTATATTATTATTATGTCATGTTTGAATAATAACGTTTTTTTATTTTGTCTTTTCAGCTGATTAAATGAGGTCTCTTCTTTCATAATTTTTATTCTTTATATTGTAGCTAGTTAAAGAATCTTCTTGTAAATTGAAATCATGTTAAAACATAAAAGCTAGTAGCTAAACTTTGTTAATACTTACTGGAAAATGGAAATGGAATATTTTTTGAATAAACACAAACAAAAAAGTTATTAATATTATATTTGCATTTATTATTCCTTAAAGATACTATTTTAATTTATAAAATAAATATACTTGGGCACAAACAAATATGAAATAAATGACTAAGTATTTGTTGTACATGGAATTCAATCCTGAGTTGCCTAGCAGTACACAAATGTTCTATCTTATTACTGTGTATTTATTACATTAATTAAAGTATCGGTATCGGTATCGGTATCGGTATCGGCACCTAAAAAATAGAGTATCGGTATCGGTATCGGTATCGGCCTCTTTTCTGGTATCGGTACATCCCTAGTTCCAAGTCTTTCAACTTTGAGTATCCTTATCTATGAAGCGAAGACAAAGCTTGCTGTTCTGTTCCGAATATGTCTGCTGCCTCGTCTGCTAAAAGAGAGAAATATTTACAATTGTTTACTTCATTCAAAATTTGATTACATATCAACTTTCCACAAATAAATATAAGTTTATTCTGAATCATATGTGATGTGTATTTGGTCTTTACTCCGCTTGATTTCAAATGTTCCACAAGAACAACATC
>JABUQX010132961.1:0-20000 GCA_015478945.1 Trachelipus rathkii | reverse complement strand
CTGAACACACTCCATAGAGCTACACGTAAATCAGGATCAGGCTGATCTCGAGTGGACTGCAAAGTCTTGCCACTGAATAACTGAATAGTGATTAGTGAATACTCAGAAGACAATTTGACTATGTGGTATGTGCCATGTCGATCCCCCCCTCTCCCTATTTTTGGTTCCCGAAAAGACGAAAAATCTAAAACCCCAATTTTTCGGTTTATTTTATACACGACATTGGGGGACGGACGAAGAACGAAATATGGGGAAAAAAGAGAGTTTCATAACTTCAGGGTGTCGGGAGAGGGGGATAAGATTTTATTTTTTTCCGGCCTTTAAAAAATTTTTTTTGAAAAGAATATCGGCTTTCGATATTAAGAAAAAATATCGAAATATCGATATATCGACCCAAAATTCCGAAAATTAAATATGTTTGCATTTGAAAGTACTTTAATTTTATGTATTTTAGTTATTATTTATTGTATAATTATTATAACATACTTCCTCACTCCGTGTTTAGCGCAGGAAGTAATGTAGCACTCCATTATAACTTTGTAAAAAATTAATTTATGTTCGTACTTATGCTAAGATTTGCGCGAGCAAAATTTTAGCATAAGTCGAAATGAAATGATATATAAACCCGTTCTTTTGAGATACTCTTCAGTCAGATAAAGTCAGATCAAATTATTAAAAATCAGAAGAAAATCTCACTCAAGATACTCTCTCCAGAAATCCTCCCGGCAAGAGCGATAAATTTCAAGGAAAAGGCTGCGACTCGAATTTCAATCACAAACACAAATCCTCGCACAAAAATAGGGTGGAAAACGCGCTGGAAAAGGCTGTGACTACCAATTCGTCTACGAAGAGAGAGTATCTCAACAGAAGGGACTTTTTGTTACTTTTATACTTTCATTGCATATTTTACTTATGTTGAATAAAAACATCATTTCAAATATGGATTTCTAAATTACCATCCTCTTATATAGGGTGCTTGCTCATAAAATAAGCCACCAACTTAGCAAGTCATACCCTATATATATATATATATATATATATATATATATATATATATATATATATATATATATATATATATATATATATATATATATATATATATATATATATATATATAAATATAAAAATTATAAAAAATAATTATATATATATATATATATATATATATATATATATATATATATATATATATATATATATATATATATATATATATATATATATATATATAAAGTTTACACCTTACGGGCATGGCCCTATTCAAGAAGGGGAACTTCTCTAGGTAATTGTTACCTAGGATCCGGACGAGGGATCGAACCCTAGCCTGTGCCTCACTACTCGTTACCTCTAGTCGCATGTTTATTGTCTGAAAAATATTTATATATATAAATATAATGATCTCATTCTTGTAACAAATATTTATTACACCAATTAATGGTCTCTGACGATACCTGTCAATCGATGCGGCCATTTGCGAATGGTTGCCAAAGGTTTCAAATTCAACCTGATTTACAAATCATTAAAGGATTCTAAGAATTATATATATATATATATATATATATATATATAGAGATATATATAGATATATATATATATATATTTATATATATATGTATATAGGAGATAGATGTATATATATATATATATATATATATATATATATATATATATATATATATATATATATATATAATTTTCTTCTTTTTTTTTTTTATTTATAAAAAAATAAGCAGATCCGCATCCGCATCCGCATCTATATGAATAACCACAAAGCAAATCAGATTTATGCCAATATACGATTTAAATTGGACACCTATATAGCGGTAATTATGTTGGAAATCAATACCTAAAATATTTTTGATTTAAACCATTTCTTGTAGTCTCAGTAAGTGAAAATCTCTTCGGATAAGACACGCCCACTATTAACGGCTTTTTTTTTGTTTGAAACTCTGCGCCATATTTTCAAATGAAAGAAATTTGTTTTTAACTTTATGGAGGAGCATGTTTTTTTTGTAGTTTTTTTTTTCCTCTATTATAATTTTAATTTATGTTACTTTTAATTTAGTTTATGTATACAATTTTTTTTAATAAAAGAATCATTCTTTTGATATTTATATATATAAAAAAACTGGCGTTTCATACAACAGCTGTCGCTAAGGTATGTCGAATGTAATATAGTTAACGACACATTTTCAGAATTTTAACTTCGTATGCACTTAATTTGCTGTTGAGATAAAATTCGACTAAAATTGTTTTATATATATATATATATATATATATATATATTATATATTATATATATTACATATATAGATTATGATATTTATTTGTATTTTATTTATATATATATTCATAACTATAATTTAAATAAATATAATATATATATATTTATATATAAATATATATTATTAATATAATATATACTATATATATAGATAATATATATATATATACTATATATATATATAGTATATATTATATGAATATATATATTATATATGTTATATATATATTTTTTTATATATATATTATATATATATATATATATATATATATATATATATATATATGATTCGACCGTCGTCGAATGTGGTCGCAGTGGAACCAGAAGGGAAGCAAAAAACAGTAAGGCCAGAAGGAAGAGAGATTGGAAAGAAGAAAGAAAGAAAACCTGAAATTCTTATTTTGAATAAGAACATCTGAAGTTCATATTTAAAGTGCGTCTAAATATATTTTTCAGACAAGAAAGATGCTTTTGGTTAAATTTAACAGATAACAACTAAAAAGCAAAAAAATATTTTTATCATTCGGGATTTTAAAAAATGCAAAATTTTATTTTTGCTATTTAAATTTAATTTCATTTGAAAGATTTGGATTGGAGAAGCTTGCCAAATTTTAATTCAGTGCTCTTTTGGTAATTTTAGAAAATTGAATAGGAAAAAATTTTACAATAATAAGAAGGAAATTCTGAAATATTAAATTGCGAGGAGGTGAAGCTGCATTTCTTCAAAGCCGGTATGCAATCATCTGAAGTTAATTAGTTCAAAATTTCTTCTCTGCTGGCAACGGGGTGAAAACCCCTTCTACCATATTGCTTCTTTTCGTGAATGGTGGTGATATTTTTAGTATTTATCACTCACCAACACCACCTTGCAACCATGCTGCGAAATGGTGACATATTATAATATATATAAATACTAATATACTATATATAGTATATATATACTATATATATATATATATATATACTATAGTATCTATGTATATATATATAATATTATTATATATAATATATATATAATAATATATATATAGTATATATTATATATATATAATTAATAATATATATATATATATAGGCCCTGTTATGTTATAAGACTCCGTCAGTTTTGATTTTTTTTTAACATCATGCTAGTATATGTACTAACAATGAAATTCAGTGGTGATGGACATGATTTCAAAAGTTCGAAATATTTTAAAATTATTTAAAAATCACATTTTATATCAATAAAATTTTAAAAATTGAAATATCTCGAAAGGTACGAAACGTACAGAAAGAAAACCAATGCATATTTGAAATCAGCGTATAAGCTTATTAAAAAAAAAAAAAAAAAAAAATCATAAATGAAATATCTCGAAAAGTACGACCACTTACAGGAAAAACCAATTAATATTTGGAATCAGCTGTATAAAGCTTATTACAAATGTAAAAAAAATTAAAAAAAAATTAGGGGGCTCGAGCCGACGGGGACAGAGAGGGGGGGGCGTTTCCATACCCCGTAGAGGGAGGGCGGAGGAACCCCCGCCGACACCAAATACCAAAGAGCGGGGTTCCGGAGACCCTCCCAGGAGTGGGGATAGTTCTACCCTGTCGTTCACCCCATGAAGGCCGAGAGACCCGACTCCTGCCCATCTTTGCCGCGTTTAGTATAGCAGTATTTGTAAGTTAAAGAAATTTTTTTTTAAAACTGACGTGGAGTCGTTAAAACGTAACTGGTCCTATATATTTTTCAATCATGTCCGTCACCCCTTAAATGGACTGTTAATCATATACTAGAATATTATATATATATATATAAAAAAAAAAAAATATCAAAACTGAGGGAGGTAGAAACATAACAGGTCATATATACTATATATATATATATATATATATTAATATATATATTAGTTAATATATATTATATTATATATATATATTATATATATATTATATATATATATATATATATATATATATATATATATATATATATATATATATATAATATATATATATATATAATTATATAAATATATATAATTATATATATATTATATATATAATAATATATATATATATATTAGTATATATTATATATATATATATTATATATATATATTATATAGTATTATATATAATATATAATATAATATATTATATAATATATTATATATATATTATATATATATATATATATATATATAGATATATTAGGAGAAGATATATATATACAAAAAAAGAGGCCGATACCGTTACCGATACCGATACTCTATTTTTTAGATGCGATACCGGTACCGATACCGAACCGATACTTAATTTATATAATAAATACCACAGATAATAAGATTAGAACATAAAGTTGTGCTAACTGCTAGGCAACTTCGGGATTTCATCTTAGTACAACCAATACTTAGTCATTTATTCATATTTGGTTGCCCTGCCCAAGTTATATTTTTTTATAAATAAAAGAGGATCTTTAAGGAAATAATAAATGCAAATAGAATATTAATAACTTTTTTATGCTTGTGTTTATTTCAAAAAAAATCCATTTCCATTTCCAGTAAGTATTAACAAAAGCCTTAGCGTGCCTAGCTTTTATGTTTTAACATGATCACAATTTACAAGAAGATTCTTTTAACTAGCTATAATATAAAGAATAAAAATAATAGAAAGAAGAGACCTCAATTAGTCAGCTGAAAAAGACAAAATAAAAAAATCGCCTTTACGCAAAATAATTATAATCTTTTTGATTACAAATCTAGCTTACCACTTGGGCATTTAAATAATTAATTATACTTCACATTTGTAGAACGAATCAATGGATATGTATGATATTATAAGTACTCTACTCTCACTTTTCTACAATTACATAACTTCAACAACTTCAAACGGAAAATCGCAATTGATATTATAAATTGTGTAATATATTGTTTCGATAAAAAACATGTTGCTCGAAATGCGTTATATAGCTCACCTTTACTGCATAACTCTTCATGGACTAGACACTCTGGGAGCAGATTTACATTAATTCTGTATAAGTCTTTGTATGTTTGTAGACATGTGTCTCTTAAGTACTCTTATGATGACACTCATATTGCATTTACTGAACATTTAAATAATTACAATTTGGGTGTGTTCAACACGGTTTCTTCAAAAATAAAGCTAAATTTTTACCCCAGAACTGACAACCCTGCAATCTGAAATTTGGCACCTTGTAACGATAAAAATAGCATCCAAACTCCTGACAACCCAGCCATCTGAGAACATTTTTAATAATAATTTACAAGTCGTCCAGTCCGCCTAATAGCATGTGTTAGTGTTATGTAGTGTGACGTTTTGGTGCATTCATAGCTGCATTCTGAACCATTTAAATAAATTCTAAAATTTGTGTGTTTATTCATGGTTGGGCATAAGGGTTTCCTGTTATTCATTAGCATATCATGAGCTTGACACTCTAGAACATGCTATAAATAAGGTAAACTTGGAGATTTAATTATACTGAGACATGTGATAAACATCTTATAGGGTTACTTTTATATTTACATCATAGTTACAATGAACACATTCTGAACACTGATATTGCTTTGCTATTGACTTGCGACAACAACATATCGACATTTGACAGAGCACATGGTGCTTATAAAACACAACTACTACCTAGTACAAGTACAAAAGAAAAGTTTGCCTTTTCTTATTTTTACGGAATATCCATCACAATGTGTGTTTCGACTACGTCCTTGAGGGTTTGCCCTCATCTCGCATCTCTCTTTCTAAAAGGCGGAGCATGTATAGTAAGAGATTGTTCCTATTGTCTCCGTTATGGCACCACAATTCACGTAGTGGGATTCCGGTTACTAAAACTCACAAAAATCTTAAGAGAAAAATTAAAACACTAATATACTCTCTTATACAATTGTCTTTTCGATGGGGTTCCTTCTGGGTTATTAGATTATCACATAAGTTGTATGGTGACACAAACTAGTGCATAATAACTAATGTGCACAATATGCTATAATTATTCTGCCGATAGAAAGAGGACTTGTTATCGTCAAGGTCATATCATTATATAAACACCCCTTATTCTAAACACGAAAAACTCCATGGATATCCATCACATTATTTATGGCTCTACTTCATCTGAAATATACGTAGTAGGCTTTATGAACAACAAAGAGTCACACCATCAGAGCATTCACACATTATTTAGTATGTATTACATTTTAGTTTTATTCATGTCTAAATTTAATTGATATTTTGAAAATATTAATAAAACTAGGTGCGTTCATGAGATGACTTGAGTACGAATTTTTTAGGATTCGAGCTGAAACCCTTCCATCTCTATAAATTGTGAGATATATCCTCTCTCTCTATATTTTTTCATCTAATATATCTTTATAATTTTCATGTTTTTAAAAAATTATCACTTTCTGATGCCCTATGAGTCTACATCTGTCTGCAAGTATTTTACTAAAACAAGCGTTAGTTAATCCCATTTGTTTTAGCTGTCTACCTAACATTTAAAATATTTGAGACCTTCTTATCTCTTTAATCTTAAAGTTTGCGTGTTATATCATCTGATTATAACCGCTCAGCAAGGCTAGCTAAAGCAAATTAGAAACAGAAAATGTTGTGTAGCAGGAAGATTAAAAATATGCTGTTTTTAGTTAGGAGGGATATACATCAAATGATTAAACAAAAGAAACCTAACTTATGAACAAGTGAGAATTCGACGATTCAGATTAACAAGAAGAACTAATAACAATATTGTATTAGATAAGCTTTATTTTATGATCATGAGCATAATGATAAATAAGTCAAATATTGCGTTTAACAAATTTATGTGAGTCCAAAGTCGCCGGGACACAAAGTAAGCCTCTTCACATTCCAGATGGCCAAGAGACCAGCCCTACTCGTAAATACAATGTCTTACAATGATTGAAATATGAGGACGAGCATTGTTATATGTACCATCTGGACACGCAACTTACAAAAAAAATTAATAATAGGATAAAAAAAGTTATTCTCTACTAATAATAACCACGACTCCAATTAAAAAATAAAGCTACAGTGACTCTCTTCTACTCCATTAGAAAAAAAATGTAAGAAAATGAGGAGAATTAAAAATTACTCAGATGAATATAACAAAATCAAATCATTTATGGACAGTGCAAATAGGAGCGAAAGATATAACGGTACGAGAAATTGGCCGCAGGTGAAAGCGACGACAAGCACAGCATATAGAAGGCAGCCGAAAATTATCCAGGCACCTGAAGGGGCTGAGCACATTGTTGGAGAGGAGGAGAAAACTGGGATATACTCAGGATTATTTTAAACAATGGTTTTTAAAGCCATCTTAAAGCATGGGCGTTTTTTGGGCTCATGACGAAAACTTAATATCAATAGGAATTATTTGTTTTCTTTCAATGGGTTATTTTAATTCTTTTACTATATATAACAAAACACATAACAAAGAAAAACTCTCATTATGATGAACAGCCGATATGCCATTCAAGCACCCTATCCTTAATTTGTTGCTACTTGAGTAGGTACTTAATCTGTATATAGTGATATTAGAGAGAGAGTGAGTACCTATGCGAGTAATGTGCTGTAATAAGTTATAT
The DNA here is from genome assembly GCA_015478945.1 of Trachelipus rathkii. Lineage (NCBI taxonomy): Eukaryota > Metazoa > Arthropoda > Malacostraca > Isopoda > Trachelipodidae > Trachelipus > Trachelipus rathkii. The sequence goes on along the minus strand of JABUQX010132961.1, from coordinate 12,113 downwards.
ACTGTACCTACAATTACAAGTCATTAGCCGTACTACATAATATATATATATAATGATTAGATGACACTATTATAAGAGAAAATACAAGATTAAAAGCTACTTTACCCATACTTCTAAATCATTCGTCGCTACGCAAAATAGATAGTTATATATATATAAAGGGTCAATGATGTAAATCATGGAAAATAAGTATCATAGGAACAAGTTTTAATAAAGGTCACCTTTTGGCCATTATATGTATTGACTAGACACCCTAATCCAATAAGCAAGGCGTGAAATAATCAGAGCGCACTATATATACTCACTACAGTATAGATAGTACAAGTAGATATTAATTAGAGAGTACAGAAATAACTACTCCAATAAAATGATAGCGTATATATATCTGATTCTTTCTTTCTTTCTTCACCTTCTCTTTGCCCAAATTGGGGTAGGTAAGGTTGTATCAGGCACATAGCATGCGGTGTGATAAAGAACATGGAGGCAGTGTAGACTGAGAAGAGCGAAAAAGAGAACATGACAAACGGTCGTCATAACAAGAGCCAAGCCTCTACCGCTTAAACCAGAACCCCTCGCCCAGTTTCTTCTGATGGTTACCCTTAATTCTCCAGTTGAGAGCTTTCGTCCCCATGAGCAAGAAAATCCACCCTAGAGGGCATCATGGGACCGCGACGGACCCTCACTATGGTAAATGCGTCAAATGTTAAGGATGCGCATTTCCCCCATATGAGCCAGGGTGGCCACAACCATTGGTCTCCTCCTATATCAATAAACGCCTCCTTACTCTTCCGTTATACAGTAGCCACCTTATTCTCGCCTAACTTGGCTCCAAACTATCATCATGCTCTCACCTACAGGACGAATCGGAGACGATTCACCGAGACGATACAACGCCATCTTACAAGTCTTCGGATCTCCAGGACCAGGCGAGTTTACCCACGACAATAGGCTGATTACTTGGTATACATACGGCTAAAGCCAACGACGATTTCGTAGAACAGTTCAATGGGTTCTTTCTAACAGAACCGAGAGACAATGCTCAAAGTTGAATACTATTCATTTTCTATCTCATAGGACCCTCTTGTACGCACACACAGCAACAACTCCTAATAACGATTCATTGCCCTTCACTTATTTCTATACCTATGCTTCTCACAGTCCTAGAGACATCACCCCATAGAAGAATGGGCACATCTAACACATTGAAAACGTTTATCAGAGATCAGTAATGATCTCTCTTATATCCTAGTCCTAAGATAGTCTCAGCTAACTAAGCGCAGCACCCAGAATAACCACGACAGAATTAAAGAGTGAAACAAAATCTTGAACCAGCATGATGAAGACCAACTGAGCACACTCAGAGGATCCTGTTAGATCCTTTGGCATTCACCTATCACGATTTAATTGCACCAGCCACTTCCGATCAGCTCATATTCACAACTTGTGACCTACGGTACACTCTCACGTCCGTGCCCATTCTTACATCCAACGAAGTTGAGATGTCCAGGTGAGAATATAGCACTCCTAAATTAATATTTATAAGCTCACAGACACGCAGTTTCAGCCTGCTCACCATCTATATAAACAATAACTTCACCTAGTGAGAGTAGACTACACTACAAAGCAACACACCTTTACTCCTTATCACGTTTACATGTGCAAGCCCACCCCTCCTATTCCTCTAGACACGACCTGAAACCAGAATCATAGCGATCGTATCAGATCCTCTCAATACCTCTCTTCAGTATCGGCCACACAGAACCAAATCACATCCCGGCAATCAACAACAGTATAACCGTAGTATTATGGGACACCCGCCACCAACGCAACCTATTCTCCACTCATACAAGTAAACCACCATTCCTAGCCAACCTCCACCTTCAAATTCTTGTCATAACACACCAAGTCACAATATGAGCACAAAAAGGTAAATCACAAAAAGCAAGAGGGACAGAGACACAACCTCTCGTAGTCTTTACTCGCAGCTATTAATCCTAAACCAAATCCGCCATTGACACCATTTATTCTTACACACGCTTCACTATCATTCATACATACTTTTGATTCCATCAGAAGCCTACCACCAACACCATATAATCACTAACACCTGCCATAACGCTTCCCTATTAACTCATCATACGCCTGTTGCAAATCCATAAAACCTAAATACAATATCTTCTTCTTCTTCATTTTCTCAATCATTGTTTCAATGTAAGATTGGATCAACACACATCCTCTACCCACTCCTAAACGCACCTTTCGCACCAATCAGTCCCTCAGTCACTCGACGCACTCTTCGACCAAAAATACCAGGATATACCTTCCCTTACAAACACTCAATTAACTAGTCCCCTATAATTTCTTACAGTCCCTTTTCTCCCTTACCCTTATTACAAGGGTACTATTACCGCTCTCCTCCAATCCCTTGGAACTATACCCTCCAAGAAACGCGTTTTTACATATATATATATATATATATATATATATATATATATATATATATATAAGATATATATATATATATATATATATAATATATATTATATATATATATATATATATATATATATAATATATATATAAATATATAATATATATAAATATATCAGTTCACACTGAAATTTTGAAATTTTATTTCCCTGACTCCCTAACCAAATCCGCAATTTTCCCTACCAAGCGTGTTCGTTATTTTGGCGTATATAAAATATTCTATTAACATTATAAAAGCCTAATTACTCAGTTCATACATTAAATTATTGAAATTTTAAGAAACTGTTCATCATCATGGAGAATTTAAAAAAATATATTATTTTTATTATAGTAAATCCAGCCATACCTTTCCCCATAACCGAAGCCTCGCTCTAACAGCGAGTTCCGTTTTTGACAGCTTTTTATCAACAAGAGAGACAGTTTTATGACCAAAAAGGAAAATAAATCTAAAATGCAATTATGCCATTAACTTTAGCTCCTTAGTGGAAAACGCCACTGTATCACAAAGGTCTAAATGGAGATTTAGGTTACTTTTTCTCTCAAGCATTGCTGAATTTATTGGAGCTTAAGCTATGCCACGCGACGTCCGCCTACTGAGTCATAAGCTTCTCCACGTGTTAGTTCCTAAAGCAATCTACGTGTTGACTAACGTCAAAAGGTAATTCTGGTATAATCATATAGATGAGATCGTATTACACTATTATATACTCTTCATCCCTCTATGGTGTTATCTGATTCTTCGACTCTTGAAGGATGTCTTCAGATCTCCTATGGCAGCTCTTAAGTTTGGCACATTTTTGATGATCTAGAAACGTATGAAATAGCGCCTTTGCGATTAGCTGGGACCTAGATACTAGGCATAAGGCACATGGCGTGGGAGAATCAGACAAAAATTCTTTCAATGTTGCCCTAGCACTAAAAGGTGTCCTTATATAGATATAGAAGTAGAGAACCGCATGCCTAGTGCCGTTCAACTATAACAGCAATTTCTCAATGACAAAACGATCTGCAGGACCATAATTAGCTTGAGAATTGTAGGCCCAATCAAGAGTGTCGCACGATGGTATAAACATTGTAGTCCAAGCGATCAGAGCGGGGTACCTCCTTATTTATGAATATTAACAAGGAAATAAGCGTAATTTCGAGACGATCTAACTGCCAGCGAGACATACATGTCACACAATCCACGAAAGAATATTTGAATTTGTAAGTCAAGGGTGGAATGAGCTTGCAACATACAAAAGGTTAGAGTGTACTTGTGCTTTAGTGGTACTTGCTCTTGACAAAAATTAAGAAGAAGCATAGATACGCTATTGAGGTTAAAGAACATAGTGTTACATTGCACGGAGCCCATTTTGAACAAGCCATCTATACACGGACCACTACCGCATTTACATAGAGGAACACATTGAATGGAGGATGAGTGGTATATGCCCCCATGCCTCGGGCACACGGCCGGTTCTTAGAACGACATTTTATCACCCACCATCCTAGGAATGCCCATACAGTATTCTATACAGACTCTATTTCAGTGTAGCATCATACGTTCCTCTAAAGTGCGAGCTCAAAAAGCACTGAGCAAATTACATAGTGTATGATAAACTGAGATATCTTATGGTAGATAAGGAGTATAATATGAGAACACACCCCATGAGTCATTACCAGAGATCGAGGATATGGCGGAGAGGTGAAGGAGCTTAGCAAGTATAGAGAAAATGACATAGCGAGATTATCTCGCTGCGAACAGCGAGCGCACCTATGAGATTTCTAGAGAGGTAATATAGTAGGAGAGCATCCTAAACAGGAGAAGAATTGGAAGTCTTCTTTTCTAAGACATGGAGATGGGTTGGTTCCTACTGTAGGTTTTGCATATAGACCCAATAACACCGAATTCATCACCCTTGAGCAGTTAAGTAAAGACACGGAGCTGAGAGAGCGCGTCCCATGTTTAGATAATGGAGTGCGAGAGAGTGTGCGTGAGCGAGGTGAGACTACCTCTAGTATATGAGCACATTATTGTAGTACTATAGTGAGCAGGGTCGCTTTTACCTAATTATCGCAAGAAGTCAGAAAGGATTTGTCACGTGAAATAGAAAGACGCGCGGAATTGCGAGACTGACGTCCGCGAGACCAGCTGGGCACGTGGTATAATTTCGTGTGTTTTAATGGATAATATGTGAAGCTCATCTCCTTTGCCCTCGTCGCCAAAAAAGAAAATCATACCCAATATGCATGCACTCTGCAACTTGCACCAATAAAGATTTCTCCCCTCAGCAATTCACTCGGGTCAAACCGCATAAAAAAATAGACATGTACTACTAAGACAAAAGAGAATGTAAGATCCCTAAAAAGGAAAAAAGATATATAAACAGTAAGTCATCAGTCAACAAGGCGAAACCACAGTCCAATATTTATTCATATCACCCTACACAATCCCAGAAGATGATGAAACTTGGAGGACCAACAACTTCTGTCTCTAGCCCTGACGAACAGAAGAAAGTAGCGACAAGAGAACAAATTTAGACGTTATTAGGTTCATACGTGAAAATACATTAGAAATATAAAAGAATTCTATGGCACGGAGAGATAAAGAAAGATTTAAGGTTATGAGAAATAATGAATGGTCATTCGCATCGCCCATTGCAACATTTCATTCCACTTCATCACATCATATACTCCTCTCATTCCACAATATCAACAGTATACAGGAAAAAAAAATACAGCTAATATACACAAATATTGCAATCTTATCGGGTGCCATGGGGCATCATGAAGCTCTATAGTTATTGACATTTTTTAAAATTTCCCTTTGACTTTCTTTGGCAATGCGACGTCGAGAGACTAGCAGGGCATATGTTATGTATCTAACGTCTACCCTGACTTTTCCCTATACAGTCAATTTTTTTTCTCCTAAGCGTTCAGGAAACGGGTTGTAAGCGACTGTAAGGACGCCCATGCCCCTATAATCGGTATACTACTGATACATAATATATATATATATAATAAGATGCCAGAACAAAGACCGAATTACATATAGATATAAGTTGCAAGAATTGGATATTCTGTTGTACGAGATTAGATAAAGCTTATTAAATTAAGAGAATATAAGTATATACTAGTATTTGAGAGGCGTTCTAAATGAATAGATTACCATAGCAGATAGCAATACGAAAGGTATGCAGATATGTGTATATATAGATAGAAGAGAAGGTAAACTATAGCGGTATATAAGTAGGGTAAAACATAGGTTATAAGTTAGATATATGTTTCAAGATAATTATGTCCACGCGCACTCGTCTCTGCCCGCAAGACAGCAAGATGTGCCTCTGAGACATACACTTGTGAAACAGAAAAGTTAGAAGAATAGAACCAGGTGTCGTGAAAGATAAGCCGGAGAGTCCACGGCCCTTGCCCCTTATATTATCACACCTGTTAGTGAGAAACCCGTCTGCTCGCCTGCACGCGAGTCAGCAGAAAAAATTACAACCCCCAGAGGCCTTCACGGGGACCACGATAGTACGCGCGATCACTGAATGTGTGCAGAGAACTTGCCCTCAACTTCTGGCCATAGTCCATTCCTTTGGCAACCGAATGGGATGGCAGGGGCAACAAATTATACCTCTCCACTAAAATCAGCGCCACCCGGAATTCACTCCGATTCACTCACACTCCTTACTTCACGCTTCTGCACAAATCTATTTGTCTCTCATCCCTGGCATTGCTCTTACTGACCATCCACTTGTAAATTCTTCCTCTACATCTCTCACAGGAGGACCTCCGAGTCGATTTCCCAGTGAGCGACTCACCACTAACAATTCGACTTGAACAAGATATAACCACGGTTTTACTTATCGCTCAGTACCTAAACCTACAGAATGGACCAAACCAGTCTGCAAAAAAATCCAACTTTCATTTTTAATCTACTGAGCTATTACTTTGTACTTTCACGAATCCACCTAGTCTAACTCTGTCCTAGAGCGTTCATTCCTCATTTTATCAATTTTCTCACACCGAAACACGCCCCCAAGATACTTCCAATCTGAGCGAAGCAACCTGCTAACGTTTTAGACAGAGTGACTACCCCTCTATTCCAGTCATTACAAAGTCTCTACTTAACTTTGATAACATATGAGAACGAGACAGTTAAAAAACAAGCATTTACTCTTCAATCGCTAAGAGACCCCAGAACATCGAAGTATTGCACATGGAAGACTTTGACATCCACCACGATATTTCAGTTACATGTTGCTCCAGCAATCCTTCTTCTCACGCAGATTATCTCTACATAACTTTTATCCTATGAACTGAGCACTCACATTCATCCGTTTAGCTTCATCCAACATATTTAACTAGCATGACATCTATGTTCCAGTTTGTACTTCCATTATGCGCAGTAAACCATGTACATTAACTATCAAAACAACCTAAGATGAACGTCCCACTCAACTAAACGCATATTAGGACTATCTAAACGTAGAGTCTCTTAATCATGCATGACTTTTGAAAACTCTCTCTTCTCGCCTATTTTAAACACGCCTGCCAAAAATCCTTACCAATAGCAATCCCTCTCAAACTCCTTCAGATTCGCCAACACATAAATCCAAATCACAATTGACGCACAGAGACAAATAGAGCATAGTCTTACCCTCTACTCTCTTCCATGTTACGTCACGATCTATATCATATTAATACCTTCCTCTTGCCATCCCCACCTAATTCTTTCATAACCCCATGCATTTACAAATTGAATAACTAAGAGACACAACACATCCCTGCCTCACTCCGCTATTAATATTAAACCAATCACTTTCAACTGCATTAATTCTTACACACACTTCACTATCGTCATACTACTTTTGATTCCATTCGAAGCTTACCACCAACACCATAGACACTAACACTTGCCATAGGAGGCTTCCCTATCAATTCCACAGACACCTTGTGCAAATCCATAAAACCTAAATGCAATTTATCTTTCTCTTTTTGCTTCAATTGCATTTGGTTCAAGGTAAAGATGATCCATAGCGATCCGTTGCTGCCCACTTGCTAAATGCACCTTTATTCCCGATCGCAACCGAGAGTTCATTCCTTTCAGTACTACGATTAGTCAAGAAGTGATATGATTAAGTTATGCCATAAGATGTCACTGATGTTATTATTAGTCAGTAAAAGTTCTTATATGATAGTGAATAGTCTCCTTATATAGCGCCTGTTGACTAAATTAATCTGCCCTAATTCAATACGTATATAAGATAGAGAGAAATAGATAGTAGATAGTAATATATAATAATAATAATAATTATACTATATGAGTGAATATGCCTGTGCTCGAGGCAGATCAGAGGCACCAATAGTCTGTTAGGCACACTGCAAAAGAGAAGAAAACTCACAAAACCAGAATAACCACAGGCACGAGAGAGAAAGACAGAACCTAAACCGAAAACAAAGAACAAAATAACTAAAGACATATCAGGACGATATATATAGTCAAACGCCAAAACCGGAAGAGGCAAGAACAAGACCAAGCACAGACGAGACAAGCCAATAGAGGGGACTCTGAGAAAAATTAGAGAGTAACTTAAGATATAGTATTCGGTACTGCTCTGGAGAAAAGCTAAATTTAAAGAACCTGAAATTTTTTTAACGCAAACCCTACTTACAAAGTAAATATCTAAACTATAAATAAATAATCCACATAAGTTTAAAAGAACTCGCCGCACCCACACACACTCACGAAATTGCGTAAAAAAAAAAGAAAAAAATACTATTGATCAACTAAAAAAGTGGAAGCTAGAATCTGTATAAATTATAATAAATGGCTATTCCTAATAGGTAAATGTACGCTAAAACCCAAACTTTGGAGAAAGCGCCTAAAAATCTAAGTGTAAAAAACATAACCTAGTACTACCTATATATATCGAAACTAGATTTATTATTGCCAATCTAAAAGTTTCTCATTAAATTTTTCATCCAAAAGTAAGAAGGTATCGGCCAAGGTATGCGGCCATATTAACCGATCCGATACCGATAGCGATACCCAGAAAAAATGGCCGATACTACCGATACCGATACCGATACCGATACTATCGGTACAACCCTTAATATTATTATAATATATATATATAAATTATATATATATATATATATATATTATACCGATAGGTCAGGAATAAAGAATTGCTCGGGCAGAATGGTCAAATTAGGACAGTCAACAAAGAGATGATGTATAGACAGCGGGGTATGCAATGTGACAAATTGAACTAATTGGGGGGAGGAGGCTACCCATTTGTGAACGTGAGCAAAGTGTGGCCAGATTCGAAGATGGGTCAAAACAGTATCTACTGCTGGCGGTTTGGATTGCGGATGACCAAGACCCCAATATGGAGGCTTGATCTCACGAAGCTGAGCCACGTGTCAGAGTCTATCTAAGCATTCCTGCTAACGAAATCTGAAAACCCGGCGAAGGGTGATGATAAAGTCTGACGAATGAAAGTAGCCCATTCTAATGCTAAGGGGAAGAAAACTTGAAATTCGGTCGCGATCAGTAAAAGTTACCTTCGATTTCCTGTCGCCCGCTTCACTGCCGGCTCATAACTCCTACAACATGGAGGAATACCAACGTAAGTGTGTAATAGCTTCTGTATCTGGGTGTAAGATGGTAGATCGTGTGAATAACCAGATACCAAACGATTTGTATATAGGATTAATATGGACCTGATAATATCTATATGGCACTCTGAAGATTCTGAGACGTAAAATTACATGAGGCATCTACATGTGATAACAGAATCTGAGATAAGTGCCATAAAAAGCAAACCAGCTACGCTGTGAATGCCGAGGCAAAAATGATAGAGTGAGTGAGTTATTTTTTTTTTTTTTTGGAGAGCTTGTACAGAAGTCTCCACGGCTCGCGGATGGAGTAGCCTTGCCGGAACGCTAAGAATTGTTAACAAAAAAACAGCTAAATCTCATGTAGGACAGTTTGGTCACGTAAATATGGAAGTTAGGAATAAAAAAGTTTAGTTGAATCCGACAAAAGTAGACATTTCGGTAGCTTAGTCGGTTGAATCGTGACGTACGCTCGAAAAACGTAGTTAGTCTTATGTCGGAGAAGAGCAGTTCGAGACAGTCAAAGAAACGAATGATGTGCGGTCTGGATAGATTGAGGAAAGGTGATTAAACGTCTTGTGCTAAGCTGTCTGTGTGTGTGTGAATGTATCGGTCGATGCAGAACTGAGCATAAGCAGGTCGGTTCGCTGAGGGTCTTCTGACATGTATGTGTGCGACAGTGTATGTGATGAGTCTGAATAGGCCTGAGAGAGCGTAAATGCGAAGTTTCATATCCGATCAGTATGCTCTATCTCCTTGACGGCAGCGCTGTCCGAAGAAATTCCAGTGCCGTCTACGGCTGGCTTGATGGTACGAAGCTTTGCGTCCCCTAGTGGTCGGTCTTCCCAGCACTTCCTTCCAACACAACTTGATGATGCCCTGATGAACAATGAGCGAAGGGAAGTCATGCGGGGAATGTTGGTGTTGTTTGCTTGGATAGTGTTTAGAAACTGATTTATAGTGATAAGGAACGGACGTCGTCACCAAGTCCTCAATACCAGTGACAGAGGTCTCCTAGCCAGACGAGCAGCGTCCTCGGTCCCTGGGGATACCACCGCGTGGGACGAGATCCAGTCAAAAATATGTATACTTGTCTTATCGTGCAAGTAGTGGATTGAAAGCCAAAATTTATATGATGTATCTTAACAAGAAGAAATAACGTGGTGTGTTAGGGTCCAGTACCACGACAGTGCTTTTGAAGTGCATACTGCAGGTCGAAATAATACATGCCAGTAGATTACACAGGGAGTTTAGTCATTGTTTATTGGAATTTTTGATTATCACTATTTGCTTTGTTAAAAAAAAATGACCATAAAAGAGATTTTGAAATAGCAAAAGTCAGCAAAAAGACTGATTGTGCTGATGAAAGGTGCTGTATTAATTTTTACAGTGAACAGATTTCCGTGTCAAGCGTGAAACAAAACCCCGCAGAAAACAATGGACACATCTCACACTGACCCACATCCAGCCATATTGAGAATCCATCATGTGGTGTATTATAACTAAGGCAAGGTGAGGTCATAAGTAACCGACCTCATTTGAGAATAAATAATTAAGGCTGAACTTATTTAAGCTATAGGCAGAGATTGTGTGTCGTTGAGACTTGATTTGGTCTAAATAAATAGAATCTATCTCTGTACGGCAGAATCTTCTGTGCAAAGAAACGTCTAGGCGCCAGAGGAACCTCTTCAATGTGCATCCTCTATTAGGAGAGATGGTCTTAATCACAACAATTAATGGATGGTTCTAAACAGTAAAAGGATGTTTGCACTTACATAAATAGCGAACACATAAGAGCCAATATTGGGTCTGTGACATGAATACTTTCGTTGATGAGATCAGTAGGTTAAAGCAGTATAGGTGACGATCCGCGGGTTGTGATGAGACGACGAGACAATGAAGAGAACAAAGTGCCGTGCACATGAAAAGCGTAATTCCTTCACGAGACCGACAAGAGTGTTCACGCTGGATGTTTTCATGCGGCTCGTGCAGTGCTGCTTTATAGCGTTGAGGAGATAGCACCAACGAATAAATTTGTTGAAAAAAAAAAGGTAAACCGAATCTATTCGAAGACCGCTCATTCGGAGTGGGTCCCAGTGAGAGTATCGAGAATGTAAGTAGACGTCTTGTCCGTATAACTGATAGAAATAGTCCAGTTTAGATCGAACTAAGGCAATAAATAAACGGAGAAGGGTTTTCCCATCAGCGTCTCACGTCTTGGAAATGAGATAGCGCAATAAGTCGAGAGAGCGACGACATTTCGTCTTAAGGTGACGAATATGTGGGAGATAGGCGAGGTTGTCATCGAAAATGAGACCCAAAAAATCTGAGTTTGTTTAGCCAGAATCGGAGAGCCATAAAGGGTGAGAGGCGGGGTAAGATCATGCATACCCCTTCTCCGAAATAGGACAGAGCTAGTCTTAGTCGGGGAGAAATGGAAGCCGCGACGGTCGCTCCACTCAGTGATGCCATTAATGGCAGATCGAAGTTGTCGTTCTATGCACGGAAGCTTGGCACCCACGACATAGAGGGCAAGGGCATTCACGTAAAGGGAGCATTAAAACCTACTACAAAGGGGATGCTCAGTACACTGCCCTGTGGCACACCCTCATCCAAGACAAAGTGTCTGGGGAGGATCGTGCCACACCGTACCTGAATTGTTCTGTGAGGTATAAGGGATTGAAGAAAGAGGGGGAGTAACCCACGTAAGCCCAATTAATGGAGCTTCACTAAAATGCCATTCCTCCAAGCAGTATTATAAACCTTCTAAAGGTCGAAAAATACTGCCAGGGCCATGTTGCTGTTGGAGAATGCCTTGCAAACATCATGGTCTAAGCGAAGATGATGGTCGGTCGTTGAATGGTTCTTGCGGAAGCCAAACTGAAAATTAGAGAAAGCATGAAGACTTTCGAGGGAGGGGAGAAGGAGTGAGGCAACCATTTTCTCCATCAGCTTGCAAGTCAGAGAAAAGGGTCTTTGGTTATCAACAGCGCAGGGGTTTAGTCCCGGTTTCG
>JABUQX010132960.1:17500-20000 GCA_015478945.1 Trachelipus rathkii | reverse complement strand
TCGCCGACAAATGCGTGGTCGCTTACGGCGATCACGACCATATCCGAGGCCTGCAAAAACATACCTAGCAGAGATATGTCTTAGTGGGCAGGTAACTCAATTGTCACTGTCCCTTTAGTCGCCTTCTACGACACTCAGAACATACGTTGTGGGCAATTCTTTCTCCCACACATAGGAATATAAGATAATGTCTGTAAGGTATTGTCTATATAAGAGGAGTGTCTATACTCTATATGAACGCAAAAGAGAAAGGCGAATCATTGGGCACTGAAATGTCATAGAAAATACCCTAAACACAATGAGCCCATTGGGAGGCACTTCCATAGCTTCGAGTGCGCTACTCTACCTATTATATATCTATTTCTATATCTATCTATATCTATATCTATATCTATATCTATATCTATATCTATCTATATCTATATCTATATCTATATCTATATCTATATCTTTATCTATATCTATATCTATATCAATATCTCTCTCTCTCTCTCTCTCTCTCTCTCTCTCTCTCTATAGTTATTATAGTATATATATATATATATATATATATATATATATATATATATATATATATATATATGATATATATATATATATATATATATATATATATATATATATATATATATATATATATATATATATATATATAAACAATAATTTTAGCACTTTAAATAGGGTAAACTCTAAAATCTATACTGTTAAAAAATAATAACAATAAATAAATACAAAAAAAATTGTAAAATAAAAAAATAGGAAAAAATAAAATAAAAAATAAAATAATATAAAATAAGAAAATAAACTTTCCTTTTGCATTTTTAATTCATTTCTCAATTTCTTTAAGGAAAAACCCTTTTCTTTTTTCCCCCCCTAGAAAACTCGTATGAGGACCCCGAAATTCTTCAAGGAACTAATACAACAGTCACAGAAGGAGGCAATACAACACTTCAGTGTTTAGTGAGGAGTTTCCTTATTCCGGAAATACAGGTATAATGAAAGTGAGAGTGCCACGGCACGAAGAGAGCCAAACTAATTTCCTTTTTGAATGTTTTTTTTTTTTTTTTTTTACACCTGTTTCGTTTTCCTTGGCTCAATGGTTGACTATTTATTTTAAATGTTTTCTTTTTAGTTCTCATATGTGCAAGTATTTGTTTTCTTCAATATATATATATATATATATATATATATATATATATATATATATATATATATATATATATATATATATATATATATATATATATATATATATATATATATATATATATATATATATATATATATATATATATATATATATATATATTAGTGGTTGAAGTTGCTGGCACCATCAGAAATAACAGCCCTTCCTAGATCTCTTAGAAATACCACCTTTAATCATGGGGGACGAACATATCGATATATATCATCATTAAAATTCCGTGTGGAGAGGAAGAACGGAACATATGTGTCCACTTTATTTATTGAAAAAGCGGCCACAAAAGATACTGGGGTTTATATATGCGTTGGTACTAACATGAAGGGATACAACTACAAAGAAATATATTTATCTGTAGTACCTGGTAAGATAATTATAATTTTTACGTTTTGGAAACAAATTTTTTTAGGCTAAGTTGAAACTATTATTATGTTCACGCTACAGTAGCTAGGAAAAAAAAGAGCTAATGATAATGCTCAAATGACGCACAGCCCACGGTCAGAATACGCTCATCCTACACTTTGAATATATTCAACGCACTATTTTTGCTCAAGCTAGTGGATAGAGAGCCCGGTTACTGTTAACTCAGCGACGCGGAGTCCAGTGTTCGAATCCCGCTGATGGAGAGTAAAATCTCCTTTGACTCAATCCATTCAAAGAAAGAGCTAATGATAAGGCTCAAATCACGCTCAGCCCACGGTCAGAACACGCTTAGCCCACACATAGAATACGTTTAGAACATAATTTAAAACATTGTCTTTAAAATTTTTCCTAACTAGATTACCATTAGAGCTTCTATTTTAAATATACCTCGCTATTGTTCATTCTCTTTAATAATATGTTATGCTAAAAAGCATAGAAGTTAATAATAGGAATAAAGTTCATTAATGAACTTATATATGCAATTATATGCATGAACTTGTTATATACTCGTATATATGATTATGACCATAAATATGATCATAATCATATATATAATAAGATCTTATACTTTGTCAGTAAGATGAATTTAAAATTCGGTTAATAAATAACAATATTGTATTTTAAATATTAAACAAATTGTATTCGATTTTTGTTTTTGTTTTTTTTTAGTATTACAAAATACCTCATAGATATTCAGTGGAGAATAAATTGAAAACAATATTTGAATATTGAATTAATTCAAGCCTTTAAAAAATAACAAGTTAAAATTGCAAAATTATACCACACCACATGAAAGTTGGAAAGTTATTTGTAATTATTTATGAACTTCTTCCTATGTATATAAATGTGATTTATTGTGAATACAAAAATACACAC